>JAABKM020000028.1:4309381-4321710 GCA_016277805.2 Papilio aristodemus | reverse complement strand
TTTATCGGAATTTTCCATTAAACATTTCGCTTAAAAATAAAAACAATAGGTCTATTTTAGAAATCGAATTCCGCCTTCTTTTAGTTAATTAAATACCTACATTTCTGGAGTAGTATTTTTTGTCTTAAATTTAACAAGTAAATATACTAAGAATGTATACGTACACTATAATAATTTAGACAAGAGCAGCCAGTAATTAAAATATTTTAAAAACTTTTTATATTTTGCACAAACCTAACATTTCATCTTAGCTATATGTAATTATTTAAGTTTTAATTACTGTCATACATGGGTATTAGCTTTTTTAAAAACCGACGACTATTTCTACGTAGATATATAGATGTAGAAGCGAGCCATATGCTAATCTGTAATCTCTGCCTAACCCTCTAAGTTATGGACATGGTGTATATTAAGTTGTTATTTATTTAAATTTCGACGTTTTGATTATAAACTTTATATTTGTAATTATGGCCCAATCTGAATGATTTTTTTTAGTATTACATTTTTATGCGATCCGTAATTTCTATATTTCTATAAGTCACTTGCCATGATTAAATAAAATGGAGAGTAGAATCTCTTAGTAGCATCCATTCATAGAATCCGTATCAAAACCAATTCTTTTAATACAAATCGTCGGATAATAAAAATAAACAGTAAATGGTCGTATCATTTCTTACTGAAATCTTTTCAATAAGTAATAAAGTTATTTTAGTATTGGATTATTTCTGTTGATTTAATCTTAAAAATGTATCTGGCCAGTAATAATTTTGTTTAGTTATAGTAATAGCATGATAAGGCTACTTTCTTCAGAATTAAAACATTAAAATATACAAGAATAATTAAAGAGGCCTATTTTATTGCATGAAAATCGTATCGTAATGGTTGTTGTACGTACCATTACCAATAAATCTTCGTTTGGGTTCAAATCATAATACAGTATATTTTTGTATCAAATCTATATTTTGCGACAGCCTCAACACCTATCACTATTAAGTCTTATGAAGCAGTAGCGGATGTATTTATTTATCTAAATACATTTAATGTACTCCATTATTGGGTTTATTTTCATTAAATGTACAAAAAAATCACACAAGCCTTATTTGTGCTAAACATTTCATAACCATCTTTGTTCTTTTTTAAATTTCATCTGATGTTACAAACAGTCTACATATGAATTGATTTTACATTATTAAATCGCAACCATTCTCATATAGACGGCAAAATATAGGAAGCGAGTTTACAAAACAAGGGTGAAAATGAATAACGAGCGCTTCAACTTGCGGAGTTTGTTCCCGGTCATTGTGCGGTCCGAGTGCTCGAGTAATGGCAGTAGAGTAATAAAAAATAGGTTTTATTTTCGTTTCACCTTTACCATTTGTTTAGAGTGAACCAGAAAACTTTACCTTATTATGACTAATGTGTTAAATAGGTTTTGGGGAGACGGATACCAAATAAAAATAGTCATTATAATAATTAGTCCAAAAAATAACAAAATTAGGTTTCCCTCATTGATTGCTACAAAGTTCGGTCCTCTGCCATCATCCAGTGTATTCCCATCGTTCATATTGCTTCCAGAACAACTAGCCGATGAGACTGAAAAATCCTGGAAGGCGGCTACCACGAGACGAACGAGATGAAATGTATCTGTATAATCGTACAGTAATTTATATTTTACTTTAAATTAAACTATTCTGTATAACATTTTTGATATTTGTATGTATGTATGTATTTTAGCAGAGTGAAATTAATGCAATAAGCTAGTTATAAAATTTTGAATGGGTACAGATGTATTATAAATCTCTTATTACGAGAAAGATATGTTAATATTTATAAACATTACTTATTATTAATATTTTTCAACCAATTTTAATATTAATGTGATATATAAAAATTTGCAAGCAAATGAAAAGGAAAGGCACATGAATTTTCATGATCTGCTTTTTAGAGAATCTCTTGAATATGTATGTTGAGCGCCTGCTTTATTAACAAATGTTTAGGCATATTTATTAGAAATATGTGTAAATATAGTCTTTAATTTATCGAAATCATATATTATTTATAAAACCTTTACGTTATAATCTTATCCAGATTATGCCAGTTATGTTAGCCTCATTAGTAGACTTGCATCAGAGGTTCTGGTAGTGCCTTTGCCAAGACAAGCCAAAAGAACGAGGCGCTATCCCCTTTTTACGAAGCTTACTGTCCCGTATATTAGAACCGGCATTTTTTTTTTTTCAAGAAAACTTATCCTTTATTCAGATTTATTGACATCTGTCTATGTGTAGATTTTATAAGTGTTGACTGTCAAAGAGAAATAAAACACAAATCACTGGAATTCTAATCGCACTCCCAGATACTACAACGAATAGTAAGTAATATAGTAAGTAACACTATGTCAATTCGCTGTTGTAGAAAGAGGAAAAATTCTTTAAATCCTAAGTAATGATCAAATTTTAATTAAGTACTTACCCAAATGACTCACTTGGTGTGATATGTTGTTTGCGCGTATGTACAAGTAGGTATAAATAATAATGTCAGGTGTCAATGACCTAATGGTTAAGGATATCCGTACGTATGTTTTGGGTTCGAATACGCATTTCGATAGTTATCGTGAACCATATACTAATACAAAGTTTTTCAAGTTGCTTACCGGACACATTAGAATTCAGTGAGATGTCACTGCATTTAAAAAAAAAAACTAATTTACTTTAACCAAACAATACTTTTTAGTCATTATATTGTTATTAAACAGTACACAAATCGATATCACAAAGTTTAGTACTAAAGATATTTGAAGGTAAATTCCCAGTATTTTTAACTATTGCACTCGGATGTCAGATAAAATTATCTCATTACGAGTATTTATTGCGGTATTCCCCTAGCGTTACGGGAAATAACATGACAAGAGATGACTAATGTATTAAGTTATTCGATTGCATGCATTAAAAACAAGTGAAAGATATATATTCGAGTGTGAAAGTGATCAAAATAGAAAGTGTTTAATAAATACTATTTTTTTTGCATTTTAAGAAATAAGTGTAAATAAAAATAAAACCATTATAATTATTATTATATGTCATAATAACATACATTACGATTAATGACCACGACAGACGATTACAATTTCAAAACACATAAATATAAAAATATATATAATTATATATGTATTATATAACTAGGTATGTCCTAATGAACACACTCGAAGTTGTTTTGGATGAAGGTTACCTTTCCTCCTATTGATACAAACAAAATATGTTATTTCATAAAAAAAATGTGTTAAGAATGTTCACATTAATATTTTTCACATAAACATCTAGCAGGCTTGTACGGAGCGATCAAACTTGGTGAGTTGATAACTTAATTAATTAGACTGCGCCGTACGCCGGCTCCGTGAGCTGCCACCCGCCTTCACTTGCTAAATAGGACCAGTGTACACCATGTTCTAACAATTACATTACATTATTTACCTTTATATTAAAAAAAGCGCTCAATATTAAGACCACCGATACTGGCCGGGTCAATATATGAACTAATCTATGCTCAATATGATGGATTCAGGGCGTGTTTTCATTTTTATTTTAAATTAAATTTGACCAGTTTAGTACGTAATGTAAACGCAGTTTGAATTTCTAACTTTTTTTTTTAATCAGATAATTTTTTAATTTCTAGTTACTCCTCTTTTTGGGTTCATCCAATTCCTGTATTAGGGATGGACACGAGGGGATGGATACAAGGCAAAAAGTAAAAGCTCTAGTTGCACGTCTGTCTACCACTTTGGTGAACATAGGCGTCAGTATGTGTGTGGACACAAGATCCATTAATTTTACGAGAAAATGCTATCAATGTGACAGCATATAAGCCATAGGTTATTTTTTTAGATAAAGAACTAACATGTTATTGAATCTTCTATCATTCTATATCGAATTCTTTTAACAGTCATCATATTAATACAGAACAATAAAATCAAAATATGCATAGTGTTTTACATTAGCTATTTTAGAATGTTATCGAAGGTTCTAGAACACAACGCTTCGCCTTATAAAACATGCAAATTTGAACGGGGATTGATTCAAAGCACAAAGGAGCCAAACAAACTGTCTTTAGGAGAGCGGTGAGATTTCGGCAATAATTTCCCGAGAGGCAATACCTTTATCTTCCCAAACTGAATACATTACGATACACGTACAGAAGTTTTACTCAAAACAGAATTAAGTTAGAAAAGTAATTCGATTGTTTGTAAACATTTCATAAAAGTAATATCAAACTCTCGAAAAAACAAAGCAGTATTCTGTGGCTACCTAATAACTATTCACGGAATAAACTAACTCAATTTACATTCATAGTAAAAAGAAAACTGTTTTTGTTTTATTATTGTATCGATTTCACAAAGGTTTTAGAATGTTAACTACTGGTTATTATTTATTAAAAAAAATATACAGTTGAAAATTAAAAATTAAAACAATGCGCGTAATTTTGTATAAAGATAGACGAACACTCTGAAAAAAACTGATTTCAATTTATTTGAATATGTTAATTAAAAGAAAATCGACCACACTCGTGCCTCATAGTTGGTTTTGATTAATTTCTCTTTCTTTCTATCCAGTTCAACATCTTATGCTTTATCTACATACGTCTATTTAATAAATTGCTATGACTTTCACCTACTTGTTTCAACAGAAACTATCAGATAGTCGTCAATATATGTACATAAGTTGCAGTCAGTCGTTTTTAAAAAGTTTGCAAAAGTATGTTTAAAAAAATGCGGTTGTAATATATATTTGCGTGCGTATAATAACTTTTTTTTTTGTAATTCATCTTGTAAAGACGTTTTTGCGTAAAATAATATTTCTTTTTCACTATTGTTAAGGGCGAGGATAATCATAAAAAATATTTTATTAGACAATCTGAGATAAGGTGGAGTATATGGAGGCTATAAATAACAAGGAAAATGTCGCTGTCTATCCTTTCCCACGGAATATCTAAAACAATAATTTTCGCGCCGCGTCTGTCTTCAGTCATTTTCCTTTTATTGGGGTTCGTCGTCATTTGTGAGTATTGTAAATAAATTTATTAATGATCATGAATTGTGTGTAATTTAGATTGATTTAAACGGTAATAACTTTGAAAAATTAAATTACTTAAAAGTATTCGATAACATTTGAGATTACAGGACATTAAAACTTTTGTGATTTTTTAACGAATAATCAAGATAATAAATTAGCTTTTTTGCTGGGGCTGGACCCGATACAGCATTTCATATGAGTTTACTACGTTACATTATTGCCTGAACAATTTCAAATTTAGAGTATTTTACTGGATCAGGTAAAAGCCTCCTTTTCCCTATCCACTAAGGTACACGTCATCATTCGTATAATTTACCTATCCGTCTATCCTAATGCAATAAGCTCGTAATAGGATTACTATGACTATAACTGGGACTAGTTACCAGGTTTGTCGTTACGAGACAAAATCGATAATGTATTCATTGCGCGAAACAAGCGCTACGAGAATTACGTGATCAATTTGTCATCTGTCTATTATAATGCGAATAATTATGTGGATCAGTATTGTAAATGTTCACTGAGTAATACTTAAACATTTTACATGGTACTTTACAAATACTATGACACTAAATGTCAAACGGCCCTATAACTAATCAAATAGGATTAGCTAGAAAACTTTGTACACATTTTTCCATCAGAGGTATGAAAGGAAAAACTAAGTCAAGAAAATGGTTATATAACATAACAAATTTTTTACAGAATTAAAAAAAAACTTTTTTTAATAAAAATAATACCCGAGTAATCTAAAGAAACGACTGGACACGTTACCCAAAAACAGAAGGTAAATAGAAATAAAAGATTTTGTAAAACACGAGACAGATTAAACCTTCCATAAGATGGGCTGAAGAGTCAAGGGTTCTTATCTGGTCAAGAGTACGGAAGAGCATTGGATGGCGAAGGATCGATCTGTGTGGTGATTCAAGGGCGAGGATCCAGTAGTGGCAATCTTATGACTGCTAATGAATGAATGAATCTAATAAAGATTAAATGCAAAAAAGTATTCAGGCAAAATTTAACCCTTTCTATATAGTTAAGAGATCAAACCTTTGAAGTTACATCGGGGAATAAATTTTCTAAATTAATATGTAAATAAATTGTTTTATAAAAACCAAGACCGCCTTTTGTATGCAAATAATATGCAAACGTTTTCCACACACGAACACTTTGAGCATTAACGTTATACATATTTAATATGTGTATACATTTAAATTTGTCTTCAAAAATGCCTTGTCTAGTAATATATCTAATGTTTTAATTTTTGATATCTAATTTAATTTGTTTTGTTTTATTCCTCTGGCAGACCGACGACAGATTGATCAATTTTAATTTAAAAAATGTATCCAACGCATTATTTATTAACACATCCGTTGATTCTCTTTGAGCCTTTTAAGAGAACCAAGATTCACTTGTATATGGTATTTATAATACTTACGAAAACCAATCCAAAAATCATTGATACAAGATAAAAAAATGACATATAGAAATTATATTATTTCTATAACTTCAAATAAACACAGTCGACACGGACCAAAACGAGAATTGAATCGCCAATAAATTTTGTAAATATTGAGTTGAAAGTAATAATGAAATAAGCAAGGGTCGAGAGAGTACGTGAACCGTATCGATTTGGTCCTAACAAGCGAATCAGGCATGGACGATGTTCCGCATTTTCATCTTATTTGTTAACATTGGCGTGCTTCCAAACGGGATTGCTTTTAATTATTAATTTGTGTTGCAACAAGGTAGAGAACTTAAACGATCCTACTACACCAACTTAAATATGAAAAAATATGTAATATAAACCCCCAAGAAGAACTATTATTTTAAACGCCCAATAAGATTATTCATACATGAAATAGCCGTATTATGATTATTCGAATTATTGAGATGATTAAAATTTTGCTAAAAGAATGAATTGTATTTATTTGCGTTAACAAAAATAAATGTGGTCAGTACATGTACTTTTAGGTTCAATTAAGGTTTAAGATATTCTTCTTCCTTTAATTGAAATTAATAATTTAAATAAAGTGGGTTATTTATTTTTTCTTAAAAATGAAAATCCTTTAGAAATAAAATAGGCTTCTCGAGAAATTATTTAGAAAATTGGTCGAGCAGGTAAAAATTGACAATTCACAGCACGCTCGCGACTCGGCGGCAACATGGGGCGCATCTATTGGCTTACTAGCTTCAAAGTAAATTGAGTTACAATCTAAGAACGTACGATTAACTATAATTGAAAAAGAGAAACAAAATTTTAACTGTTACATTTTTAATTCTTTTAAATAAAACAAAAATCCTCACTAATTGTACTTATTACGTTATCGAATAGAAATCAAAATAAATTCCTTTTGACTAGATTAGTATTGATTAAAAGAGTTATTGAAGTTTATAATTAAACAGTACGGCGGCGAGAACTTAAGTACATATACCAGATTAGTAACAAGAAGTGCCCGTAATCGACGAACATGTATACGTAGATGAATGCATGTAAAAGAAGCGTGTGAGGTGTACCAGGATCACGACAAATAGAGATCAATAATCACTGCCTACCCCTGTAGGCAAAGGGCGTGAGCGCATATTTATTTTACAAATCTTTTAAGTCACTTGATTAGTAAAGTAATGTTTTGGCTAATCTATTACGTATATGTAATAAATAACGTAATCTGCTTAGTTAAAAGATTAATTAAAAATAATTTGTAGGATACCTATTCAAGTACATTTGAAGATTGAAGAACTTATATTGAACAAGGAAGTGCAATCTAAGTCGAGTGCAGGCAATATGCAGAAAGTTAAAAACTTGAAAGACTATATTTGCTAACTCAATATCGTGGACTCAACATATGACCGCATACAAAAAAAATGGAAGAAATACGCAACGCGATAATATTTTTCGTTTCTTAAGGTTACTAAAATTCTATCGTCTCTATGGCACAATACATTTGCGCCTTCTGTCAACTGATTTGTGTATAAAAACTATACAACCTTACAACTTCGTCATCACAACGCCGATACAAGACTAACGTAACAGCCGCGTGGCATCGCTCTGAGGAACAAACTTCACCGGAGTTACAACATTCGACAGTAAGACAAAGAACTAACCGAGGCGCAGCTGACGTTATTCTCTGATAATTTCAAATGCCACTTTGAACGTCATCTTTGAACGTTGACTGATTAATTTATTCTTCATTGATTTTACCAAAAATGTTTTACTTTTCTTTTAAAAATTAATTATTTCTGAAAGATTTAAACACAAAATATTTCGTTACAGAATAAAAGAAGGGTGGAATCGAAATTGTACGAGGCTTGTAATAAATAATCAAGTGAATAGCGCCTGTGAGTTAAATATAGCAATGCTTACATAGTTCTCTAAAACAGCATTGCAGATACTCTGTGCAATAGTCCGCAGTAATAATATTTACAAAGATAAGTTGAAATGAAAGAAAACTGATTCCTTTAAATACCATCTTTCAAATAATCCAGCGAAAATAAACTAAATGAACAAGGACATCCCCCTCGTTTGTTGAAACAATAAACGAGTATATTGTGTTTAAACAAATCAACAAAATTATACAACAATAAACATCTAAGTGATGACGACCGAGACATTTGCATGCATTATGTTAGCTATCAAATCGCCATAATATTATCGGTTAACTAGTCAAGTTGTCAGAATATAATATTGTCATGGGACGAAAGCACATGGCGAAAAGTGAGTAAACTAGTCGTACATTTGTCTACCTCTTCGGGGAACACAGGCGTGATATACGTTTTAGTGTCAATAGCTAGTAATAGTACAATGTTGAAAAGATAAATTTACTTATTTATAATTACACACAACTCTTTACTTTTTAAAATAAATTAGTTAATTTCTATTAAAATTGGCTTATGGGTTTATTACCACGTGTCACAGTGAATTACATATTCATAATGTGAAACGAGCGCTAGGAGACCTACGTGCTCGATTTGTCCACCGTCCTGTGAGAATATAGAAGCGGATTATCACTTTCGAAATGGCTTTTAAATTGAGAAACATCATACTGTCTGAATAAAAAAAAAATATCAATGTTGTATGGTGCAGTGATTTAAAAAAAAAACATAGGATTGAGTAAAAAGTATGGTTAATTCTCGAATTTTTACTGTGAAAGATTGCAATAATCAATAAGTGCCTCTACTGTCCGTCAACCACCCACTTTAGGCATGTGGGACATGTACTTGCCTAACATTTAAGATCCTTGTATAACTATTCGAATCAATCATATTAAAAATACTTTTATTGTAATATAGTTACAATATCGAAGTGAGTCTTTAGGGAAATTATTCCCAAATCTCGGCAGCGCTCCAATAGACAGTTTAATCGTTTCCTTTGTATTCCAAATCATTTCCAATAAGTTATCTCCATAAATGTACATTATAACACGAAAAACCATAATTTCTCTTCCATAGAAAAGATTTATTTGTTATAATTACTATGAAACTAGATTTATTGCGTCAAGTTGTTTTTTTTTATTAATTGTTAATATACAAATATATAAAATACAAGGGCGATTATCATTAAGTGACTATCTTTTATCATTATTTCATAATATAGCCCATGATGAGAGAGAGATGAGATGATATACTAGTATTTAATAGGTTTTAAGAGTGAATATTAATTTTTCAAGGGCTATTAGATAATATCCCAATCTTTTGTATATTCTTTTGTAAGTTTGTGGCTTACAATCTTTATTCGAAGTAAGTTACAATAACTTACATAGAATTAGAATATAAAGTTTAAAACAAATGAGTACTTTATCTTTATGACTGTTCAAATAACTTGCTTCAAGTTTCAGAGAAATCTGTAAAATATTAGTAACAATAATAATTTTGCCTGATAGGATTTGGTATATTTTTAAAAATTTGTTATAATTATTTATTTTAATCTAAATGAAATATCTGAATTCGTTTACTATCCAAAAGTTCCATTTAAATAAATAAAAATAAATGTAAATTCTAACATTCTTCGTGATCAAGATGTTTGTCAAATAATAAAACCTCCCACAAAGTTTATAGATTGTGCACACATTGTCGATACAAATACTACGGCGGAATACAAATATCGCTGAGGAAACAATCGCTACGATACTCGCTATTATGATCAATACTATTGTGTGCGAAAACAAAAGCTTTTTTTTAGTCAATTTGAGTTTGCATCGAAGTTTTACTTTTGTTTAAACGTTGATACATACTAATTAAAAGACCAAATAGAATGACAAAAGTTTTTCATTACCGGGATTTTGGAAAATGATTTCTTTTTGATTGAAAATTTTGATTTGGATAACTCTAAAACAACTAACAGATACTCTTTACTGGATATAGGCTCGACCAAGTACTGTTAAATAAACCTGTTACTCCTCACACCTACAATTGATCCATTGTGTAAACTTATATACGCTGAAGTGTCTATATATGCCTAACATTCATTGTTTTGAGTCCATAAATTTTTTTTGAATTGATGAAACACTAAAAAGTTGATATCAATTTATTCCTTTTAATAAATCTCCAAAGAAAATTTGAATGTTTCATATAGTTATCGAGATTTTGAGTTTTACTACTGCCATCATCTAGGATAGTAAATTTACATACATAACATGTTCTGCGACTATTGTTAGAAATGTATGTACAAAAATAAACTTAAAACTAAAAATTATTACTAAATTAAAGCTTAACTTTCGTCTATTAATATAAAAGGTATTAAGTTTATAAACTATGTTACTAAGTTAACTCCATAAAGTTAGAGAAATATTTTCAGCAAGGAATTGCGGTTGAAACTAATTTCCCTAAAACCGTAGTTCGTAAACTTACACGGAAGATGAAAATGTTGACTGTCTATAACTTCATACGCTAAGTATTTCAATATTAAAAAGAGGGTTAAATGCTACATAAAAATTTAAAGTAATAATATGACTGCCTTACATTCCAAGCCACTTTACGAAGCCAATACGTCTTTTTATTAAAATTGGAAGGTAGACTTTGCGCTCGCCAAGACGTGTAGACTGGCTAGGATAAACTCTCTCGCAGAAACGACTATCGACGTTACTTCATTCTACTAGATCCGAGCTTTAAAAACTTAAATATCTTATAACTATTTTGGAATATTCAATTCAGCGTGAATTTTGTCAATTCAATTGTCATTGGAAAACAGTCCGTAATGATATCTCTGTCTACGATTAAACTCCAAATACAAGCGATATAACTTAAATTATCATTTTATTCCAAACTTACCATTTCATTAAGAATATTTACCATTTTGAAAGTTATCAATCATTAAACGGTTATAAATCATTAAGCGGTTAAAATAATGAACCCATTAACTATCTAATACTAATAAATATACAACCATTTTAATCGCTTATTCGAGGCAAATAAAATAAACTACAAAGACACTTCGTGGTGAGGAAGCTCAATCATGTCTTCATTTTGATAAAACTTAAAAAAAAATCAAATCGTTCTATTGAATAAGAATAATTTGACCACTCACTTTCAAATAAGTTTTTTCTTCCCAGAAATAAAGAACTATTGTTTGAGATTCTTTAAGGGCTTAGAATCCATAAAATTTATTCACTTAAAAAGTAATAACGCAAAAAAAGAATTGGAATATTCTTCTCAACCTAAGATGCTATTTTTTATTTAAATACTTCTTATTTGATATAATTTTACACTAAAGCAATAAACAACCTAAATATTATCAAAAGGCACTGCACGTAAATGCACAGACCGAAATAAATGGAAATTTTATATGTGGAAAGTTCTTAGCTGACCGACAAACTTGAAATCCATTGGGAGCCGGAAGACGAAAATCTTTAGTTGAAATATAATAAAATACTACCAATTTTTGTTCTTCGAATTCAGTTGAAGTTTAGTGAATCGATTCCTCTGAATCAGCGACAAGTTTAATACGACTGTAAAAACCTTACAGAAAACTTTGTTTTAAGTTTTGATTGCTTGCTAGTTCTACACATTGAGTGTAATAAATGTATTAATTTACATGATACAGAAAACTTTATGTATATATGTACTAAATATCATCATAGACACCACCCATTTATTTCTAGCTGTAATAAAAAATCGTTCAATATCAAGAAATTTCCAAATAATTTATTCAAATTTTGATATTGCTAAAGTTTATTCGTTTGCGTCAATCGGATTACGCTCAGGATTATTTTATAATTTTATCTTAACTTTATTGTGAACTAATTTAAAGTAAATTAGTACAATATTTTAATTAGT
>JAABKM020000028.1:4297553-4309281 GCA_016277805.2 Papilio aristodemus | reverse complement strand
TATATATGGTACAGGGTTTAACATATTTACCCCTAATATTATTGAGCTGATAAGTGTCTGTTTATATCCATAATAATGTTAGCAGTTGTAAAGTTTTATTGTGACACTTAAATGTTTATAGATGGGATAAAGTTTACATTTTATCGACTGTTAAACATAGATAGCTGGATGTATAGAAATATATGAAGTGTATAATTTTATATGACTACATAAATATTTTGGAGGTGTGTTGAATCGCAAAACTCATACATGTATTTGATTGACTTTTATTATTAATACAAAGCTACACAATACAGCTGTAAAACTAACATCTAACTAACGGCAAGGTATTATTTTACACGAGTGAGTATATTTATAAATATTTATATATCCTTCCCATTGTGACGCCTGGAACCTAAACGGCTTGATCGATTTTGAAGAATAGCGCATCATTTACTTAGTATTCTTCTCCGTAATTCCATGTGGGGAGTCAATGGGATTCATTTTTTTAACTAACGATTGCTTATTTAATGAACTATAAACTTGAATTTAAGAAGTTTCCGAATAGTGACATCTAGCGACATTTTCTAGAATTTCAAGATGCCAGTAAGTTGTCATTAATTGATAAAAATGCAAAGATACTCTAAGCTCTACACAATAGTTGCTTTTTCATGAGATTTAGGTTTTTTAAAAAATCTCATCAAAATATATGTATAACATGAATGTTTTTCTGTATATCCTTTATAGAATCGTAAACTATGCATTCAATTGCCGATAAAATTTAAAAAGGGAAGGTTTTGAAAAAAAAAAATTTTTTTCGAGGTATCAAAACTGCAATTTTGTTCAAACACAGCTACGCGTGAACGGATACTGCTAGTATTATATAACTATCAAGTCGGGATAACGGAGTGTTCTAATCATGAAAGATTTATTACAATCTATTAAATACTTTGAGAGTTTATTATCTCTATTCAGAACAAACAAATATTTTTTTCTTTGTATAATAGAAGTTAATATAGAAATATAAGCCGGTGTGTTCACAGACAATGTACTGTAATTGAATAGAACGTTTGTTTACATTTAATCTACTTCCCAGTAGCTTTAATAACAAGGAGTTTGCCTCCATGATTTATTAATTAAAATCTCTTTATAAAACCATTATTATTACATAAGAGACCCGTATTTTACTTGTAGTAAATAATTGAAATAAATATTCTTACACTTCAAAACTTTTATACATATCGTACGTAATTTTAAAAAACCTCTAATAAGCAGTCAATTCACTTTAATCTAGTTTATTGATATATCTTTTACATTTATCTTTGTGATACATTATTACAACCTTTCTCCCGTGACATGACACATGCTGATGGTTCATTCAGGTGAAAATGTAATTTGACAAAGCGTTGTCCGTCCACAATCAGTGTATTGTATCTCCGTGTGAATTATTTGGAATGATAAATCATGCGTAAAGAAAAAAAATGAGAAAAAGTCATGAATACAAATATTTACAGCTAGACGTATCTTTTCATTCCACATTTATTGAATAGAATGCTTTATGATTTTTTAAATAACAGTTTATAATTCTTTTGGCTTCGCCTATTTCAATTTCATTCCGTACCACGAATTTTTCGTACTAGGCGAAATCTCTTTAAAATGCAACGAATCTCCTGATGGCAAGCGGCGAGCCGCATTTGTTTCGGATACGATAAATAGCGGGCAAGCGCTTTTTTGCCACTGCCGGGAGAAACTCGAATGACCTTTTTTTAGCACATTTTAGCTTTATATTTTTTAATAAATAAAAAAAAAACAGTTAAGTTATTTGTTCTAAAAGTCTTTTACACCCGTAAAAGACTTTAAGAACTTTAAGACAAAAGAGATTTTAGTTTAGTTAAAATTGAAAGAATTTTTTAGTCCAATTTAAATTTAAAGTTTCCTACAAAATGATAAAAACATAAGTAACCATTACCGGCAGGCTCCACACGTTGCTACGAAATTTATTGATAATTTTGTGCACAAATGTACCGAAACAGTTTTATTTGCCGTTATCGAAAGTCGGATAAGGGCTTAATGTATTTTGTACTAAACCTAAATATTTAATTTTATTTACACCGCGCTATTGGATATTAAACGAATGAAAAAAATTTAAACCTTTAAGTCGATTTAAATTATTTTACAATCTTTTACTAAAATATAAAACTGATATTCCTTGAATATCCTTGACGTGAACAATAACCCCACTATTGTTCACGTCTAGGACTTTTAGTATATTCTTATTTTTTTAAGTTTTCACTGCACTAATCGTCTTAGATTCCGTCCAGAAAATTTACCATCAATTTAAGTTTTGTAGTTTTAAAACATCCATGTAAAACTATATCACTAGTGGTACCGCAGAGTGTTGAAACATTCCGAGCGTAATGTTCAACACAGTCACAACTTTTGCTTGACAATTCCCAAAAGTAATATTTTGATCATGCTATGAAGTGTTGAACGGAGCAGCTATTTCAAATTATGAAAGTAGTTATATTTTGTACTTACTCATACAGAAAAATCAATGTTCTAATTTATACATTAATTTTCATATAAAATTATAAAAACCTAAGTGTATTTCTTAATAAGATTTTTCCGAGCTAAAAAGCTCTGACATGTTCTCGCAATGCGAAGGCAAATGTTGACTGTGCTCACCACACGTCGGTTGAGCCAATACAAATACGATCTCAATCTAACATTAACATACATAAGTAAAGACGAACGCGGTTGTTTTGTTGTTCAAGATTCATGAGGAAGATCACAAGGAATTAAGTAACAATAGCAAGTCCCCGTAGAAAAGCAAATGGACTATTCCGGCGGCCGGCCGCAGCTACAACGCAATATGTTGCACAAGATTGTGTTGTTACACCGCAATTTGTAACCTGAATTTATCATGTTTTGCATGGTTTGAAACATTTCATAGGTAAATATTTTATTTTCAACAACATAGTGCTGTTGTACGTTCGATTATAAACCAGAAAAAATTCCTTAACAATTCTGTTTTTATTGAATAAACGTAAAATGTATTTATATATCATTTTATAACAATTGTAAGGAATTACACCGAGTTTTTTTATTACGGTAAATAAGCAGAGTCATAGATACATTGATTAAATATATATAAACAAATATTGGCTTAACTGTGGCAGTTTCAAAGACTAATAAAACACAAATGACGAACTAAAAGTATTTGGTACAATTGTATGTTATTCAAACGACACAGAAATATTTTGTTCGTAGATGTAATATAATCCTCTAATGATTCGTCGTAGTCTCAGGTAGGTGACAAAGACGACACTATAATATCACGTTTCGTAGTCTTCGTTGCCGACATAATCTGTTACGCTTTATGCCTCAAAGTATCGCGTTGCGTCGTTATTATGGCTCAGCTTTAAAAACGGATTATACTACTTGGACGAAAGCATACATAAGTTTCATAGGGCACAATTTTTAATCGGTCCCACTTGACTGAGCAGCTTTTAAATTTTAGAATTGCACTGCGACAACACAAATCAATGCAGAAGAGTATCATATTAACTTTAAATGAAAAATTTACTAGCAGAACTGGGTCAGAAAGTACCTCCTATAATAAATTTTAATATGTGCCAGCAGTTGGCGTGCGGCGACGAAGCGCAGGCCAGTCGTGATAGGTTTTGAATTTAGATTACTCGTTCCGATTCAACAATGTAAACCTTAACAATTGTTTTACTATTTCATTTAATAAAATTCATCGCAACTGAAAATTTTCGTTAGTTTTACCTCCGTAGTAGCTTTTATAATAAAAAAAAAATTATCAATATGATATTTTATTCAACGAATATAAAATGAATAATTTAAATATTCTCAAGTCATCATCATCGTTATCAATATCTAAAAGTCTCTTTTGGACATAGACCTCCCCCGCGAAGAGGCGCAGTTGTGTTATCATACGTCTGAATTGCTGACATCTCGAGTTCAAATCACAGCTTAGACAAAATGATATTGGGTTTTTCAACAGGATATTCGCCACCAATCGCATCAGTTGCACCTCTGCCCACGTCGGTACGGGGACGTACCTACCGTACGTCCCCGTACCATATTCCCCGATGATTGTTACGTTCTTTAAAAATCAGTTAGCAATTTCTATCTCTTTCTAACCTAAGAGTATTAAAATATATGAAAAATCTGAGAGAGATATCAAATATGTAACACTATCTATTGGAAACAAATCCTGCATATCGCTTGAACGTTGTTATTTTGTTTTGAGCCTCTTGTTCCTATACGGAACAATGATTGGCATTGTGAAGCTTTCCCTTTACAACTTTGTTTTATTAAATGTTTTGTTTATTAATACATTTTGATCTTATTTTTATGTAGAAGGATTATAAAGATTTATAAACATGAAATTGACAAATAACTATTTATGCCTAAAACGCTAAATCCATAAAAATATACCGTAAAGTAACATTTGCAAAAAGTTTTAGTGGAAATTCATTTATAACGTCAATCCATAAAAAATATACGCTTCCAAGTATTAAAAAAAGAAAATGTTTTAAGTGCTTTTTGACATCTAACCACCGCAATGAATTATATCATTAAAAACCTATTTACGACTTTATAATGAGTTAAATGATTGCTCGGAATCTGGTTATATTAATTTAGTTTTCTTTATCTTGTAAAGGTAGCTGCCAGTCCAAGAGTAATTAACTGTAATTTGTGTACTTATGGTATATATTATTACGTGTTTTACACATCATACCTTTGGGATCTTCTATCTGTATATATGTATGTGTGTCCTTCTACTAATTTTTATACATTAATGATAGATTATAAATCTTTAAATAGCAATAATTACATATTTTATAGAATGTCTTATTTTAACGTTTAAAAATATTTTACCCTCCCTCTCTATTTTAACACATGAATGATGAATTTCTGTAGAGTTTTGTATTCACAATACGTACCTTATTCAAATATGATCAAATAAAATTCAAAAAAATTCTCTATATAAATATAATTGTTGTATTTATAATTAGACGAAGTCCCACGTTCGCATCGCAATTTAAAATTTAATGAAGAATAAGTGAAATACGAAGACCATTTTACACTTTAAATTTTCGTATCATTCAGAGTTAATTATTAACGAGGCTGGTGTTAATTAAACGAGCTGTCAGCTCGGCGAATTAATTAAATCAGATTCACGTCATTGGTCACAACGCAATGCTAATTGGAATACAGCTTATTTGAGAGGTAATTTTGCATCTATTAAAAAAAGTTCACACAACAATTAATATCTTAGGAATAGAAAAAAAGGATAATTTACATATATATTAATTTCACGTGTGGGATAAAGAGAAAATTGTTTTGTTTTGGTTTGAAATATTTATACTTTCACTTATAATGGTTTCATATTATGATCGTCATCACCTCGATGGCATCAGCCATCTGTATGGAATAAAATGGAAAGAAGGATTCAAAATAATAAAATTAATCACATCCCCTATTTATTTAACAATTTAAAATAATTATATTTTTTTATGTATAATAAGTCTACATTCAAAAAACACAAATAAAACAGCAGACACGTGAGATGAACGCCTCCGCTTGTCTGAGGAAAGTAGGAAAATGAGTAGAATGATGAATATAAATAAAACGAGGAAAGTGTGCGTGGGGGGAGGGGGAATTTAAAAATGGATTCGTTGGGAAATAAATTAGGTAGTTTTAAATACGTGGGTGATATAATACTAGAGTAACAGCAAATGGAGATATTATTTTTAGTACACAACAAAAACCATTAAAAAAAAGTAAGACATTAGGTAAAATATATCAATTGTACACGTTCGAAAACTTTTGATAATACGTTAAAGTCATAATTGAAGCTGTTATTGTAAAATAATCTGTTCCCTTGAGAGGTGGTTAGGTTACTTGTCAATCTTTGCGCTCAGTAAATTTCTTAGGGTCATAAATTATCCTCGCACAGTCGTTAACGCTGACTTGCCTGACAATGAATAAGCCTCGGTATCCTAATCTTTGACACGCGGCAAATTTAATACTCTCTTCTTGTAAATCCAAATCGGAACAATGTCTTTTTTGTAAGAAACACTAAAACTAATAAAAATAAAATACAAAGCCAGTAATTAATAAAAATGCATAAATTCTTTGTTTATTAACAAAGTTATAAGTATACTATACCTACCCTATAACACAATAAAATTAATGTAGTGTCTTATTCAATGTATACTTTTTATATGCATTACAAACTTACTGCTAAAATAAACTTTCTTTCTTTTCTTTTCTTATAATTAAGTTCAGTCAATCTTTTATATCAATTATGATGTTTTTTTTTAACAAAAGTATAAAGACCATGTTTCACGAAATTCCATTGAAACTTTTTTCATTCATACGACGACAATAAGCCTGCGAAGTTGCCGGTGCCGCGGTAAGGATCATTCATGCATATTCACTGAATTCTCTTAGCAATATTGAATTTTCTTCTTCGTCGAGTTTTGAAGCAAATAAGAAATATCACAATTATGTATCAACATTTTTAAAGAAAATAGAATTATACATTTTAAACTTTAAATCAAAAGTAGTAAAGTCGTGGGCTAAGGATTTTTTTTGGAAAATTATACATAATTTCCAAAAAAAAAACAACTACCTACAGGTGGTTACGAAATACATATTCCTTATTGGTCAGTCAAGTAAGTTCTTTGACGTTTCTGTTACATTATCAAAACTAACACCTGTTTCTTGCCTTGCCTTGCCTTGTCTCATGAATTTTCTGTTCGTCATTAAGATTGTCTAATTTTTGATTTTGTTTTTTGCCAACCATCCTTTTCAAGAAGTCTAATCACCGAATCAATCTTTTTCAATTCTGGTGTAGCTTATACATAGATACATCAGGTTCAAATATAAACATTCAGTTTCACGCACAAAAAAGGTATATAATTTATACTTTGAATTAAATTTTAAAGGACATCTGTACAATATTTTGGTGAATTGCGCTACTAAGTATGAACGTACTAAAACGATTAAATTTAATACTTTCAAATATAAAACAGCCGTATTCTTTACATACAAATTAGTTGAACTGAAAACGTATCGCGAATTTAAAGCAGCTGCTGACAAAATTAAGCTGACGAGCTTATTCATGTTTGAATTTAATATTTTCCGATACAACGCGTAATTTTACTTCCACTGTTGATTTTGTGTCATGCAAACACTTTTACATTATCGGAATTCGATTAATTTTGGTCGTTTTTTTTTTCTTTCTTCGACTGTCATATTTTAATTCACTTTTATTATAACTCCGTGCTGATTCAAGTACCACGAACAATCGAGTTGAATACATAAATAATAATACTGTATTGTTTATACTGTATGGAAATTGTTTGCTTTGTAAAAAAAAAATCTCACTTAAATATTTTTATTATGTAATAATATTATGACTTAGGACAGAATTAAGGAAAACCGTAATTTAATCAGATTAGTTTTACTAGTTAATAGCTCGATAATAACAACAGAAATAATAGAGATCAATTTATCTAAACACAATGTAGTCGTTCAGCTGTTAATAACAAATCCCATTGGATTAATTATAGAATTGCCGGAGGTTGCATATTGGCTAAATTACGCGATTCTATTTAATGAATTAAAGCTAGCTGATTATAGAATTGCGATAGGCTCGCCATCTATCATATTAAGGGCCGGAAAAACATACGGCGAAATATAGGTGCACTAGTTGCACGTCTGCCTGCCCTTTCGGGAAATACAAACGCTTATAAATACCTTCTATGATATTAATTGACTTTACTTTGTAAGGAGCATTTTAGCGACTTTTATGTGATCTTGAAAATAATGATTTTAAGCTAAAAAGGAAAAGAAGAGCAAATGGTTTATATTTTTTTTATTTTGAGAGGTTTTTATAAATCCCTATTCTTATATTTAATTACGTGAACGACATTATCATTGATACTTGTCTTCATCAATTAAACTTCGATATAATGTATTATGTTGATAAACGTATTTTTTTCAGACAAAAAATTATAAATTGTTGAAACATTTTTCAAACCACTGAAATACTCGAGATCTAAGACGCTAAGATGTGATGCAGTACGGTCGCTGAAGCATTAAGCTTTCAAGTGTCGATGAAAGTTTTGTGGGTAAACTTCAGCCAAGTCTTGCCAACTACCAATATATCTCATAATGTATAGAGAACTTGACTAAATTGTTATATATTTAAACTAATACATTGGTATTTATTATCAAATAATTTTGGTTTATTGACATTAATTATTTAATAACGAATACAACACTGTTAAAGATGATATATGAAATAGAAAATTAACTAAGCAGTTAACAATTCTTGAATTGTTACGATTAAATATTTGTTGTTGCTTTTATACTATCTTTGTCATTTTATATTCTTTAAACTTTACGTCGTCTTTGTATAACAAGTATCAAAAATGTTTAGTACCCGGTTTCCCACAATATTAAAGCATTATGTCATCAAAAACTTACTAGAAGCCGATTAGATCTGTAAATTTCTCTGTCAAACAAATTATACTTGCTGGGGGTCGTCGCAAAATCCTGAAGATGTGAAATAATATTGACTATTGACAGAGAATGATGCCCCCAAGTTCATCAGGGGCGTAATAAAATGGATGATACGTTATTCGACGATTTAGACAATGATCAATATATCACGTATATATCAAGCTTATTCAAATTGTGAAGCGTGAAGACATAACGATGCGGTTGGAAATGTATATTACCCTCATACATAACTCTGATATGAGTTTTTTCATTTATAATTCTTACGATTGTGTAAGTAAGTCCAAAATGTTACCATAAAATATATATATAGCGATACCTTTCTTGAAATGCTAACGCCTCCACTAATATCTCGACTTCCAGCGAGTGTGTCAAGCAGTGAGCAACAAAGGTATCCCGTGTTTGCTAGTCCCGTTACATTATTTCAACATGGAAACTTTTTTATACACTGTACTCGACATCAACTTGATCCCCGGCGTCCACGGTATGATTATATAATTCCGATATAAAAGATAATAAGGTACTCACCGTGCTCCGACCGTTACGAAAACCATGCTGCGCATCAGTGAGCTGAGAACTTACCTGCGAAAAAATACTATCATATATCACCGTCTTAAACACTTCAGCAACCACCGACTGTATGGCCACAGACCTATGGTCCTCACATCATCATATGGACCTCACATCCGTTCCTGATCCTTTTTTCTGTACTGGAATTACTCAGGTAATTTCCAGCTATTAGGATAGTGACCTTCCTTTAACTTAGACTCCCACTCTGTTTTGGGGGGGTAAATCACACGCAACGGCTTGTAAGTTAGAATTGGACATTTTTCTTGAGGAATGGAATTAAATATACGGACGCAAATTCGTATATTTATTACAAAAGGGCAGGCGAAAGAAAAAACGAAAAAGGCCTGTCTTAGTCTCTATAAGTCTACTAGAGTTTTTTTTTTTGTCCTGAACAATTTGTGAGTATAGAAGTTAAACGGAATTTTTTAAGTTGTTGGACAGTTTAAGATGAAAAATATTGTTTATCGACCGTCATGGGCAAGATATATTTTAACTGTAATATAATAGTAACGTAATGATGATGACTATGAACAATGGTGAAGTATTAGAATATATTTGATGAAATTGATACAGAACATAAAAGTTCTGATTTTAGGAATGTTAATTGAGCTTACATAATGATCGAGCCGTGCCAGAACGCGCTTGTAACGCTTGTAAGCGGGCAAGTCTGATGAAAGTTGATGATGAGCAACGGAGTTAATGTGGGTAATGCGTCACCATGACCTTGATTAAACTTAAAATGTTCTCATTAAGTTGGCTACATTAGGTTTCTGTTTTTGAATTGTTAATAATAACTTTAAATACGTTTCTTTAGTACGAAGTCGTTATTCAGCGTGTAATCCTATAGCCATTAGTTAAAAAAATAAGATTATTAGGGCACGAGTAGTGTGGTATTATATTATAGGAAATATGTTACTCATATGTATATCATATGGGATAAAATTTCGTCCGTTCCATATTCCAATTTAACTTAGTCTTAATCCCAACGAGTCCACATTGCGCTAGAGTTTCTGGTAACGTGAATTGGAAATTTAATAGTTTATATTTAACAACATGTAACAAAGTTACAACTGCACGGTATTCCTAAATTTTGTGCTGTATACAGATTATAACTATCTATGGTAATCAATACCACGAAAAATATTACAAAAACAATAAAAATTCGAGATATAACTACCATATTTGAAAATTATACAATCCACATATTCTCATACGAAATACACATATCTCAAATTAGTTTAGCTTTAAAGCTATATGCCTCCGTAGTGCAGTTGTATTACGATGAAGTCTCGGATTTGAATCCCTTGGCATCTGGTAGCTAAATCATATTAAATTTTTTTTCTAATCTACAATATATTAGCCCTGAATTTGGCATTTGCGCCCGATATGGCGATAGGGTTGTTCCCTATATCACACCATGGGATGGTAACACATACGGCGAAACATGGTCTGCACTACTTGCACCGTCCCTTCGGAGACCACATGTTGTTAGCTAGAGTTAGACTTACTACAAAGGATTTTTGAATGCACACGACAGCACAGTGTTTATATTTCTTCATCGATATACACAAACTTTTAACAGAATTAACTGAAAATTAATCGCGTGAGTAATTAAGTATTTGATCCTATTTCCTAAAAAGTCTATCATAGTAGTTTTAACCTGTACATGAACTTCTAAAAACGACAATATTTGCTACTTATATCATGCATATATTGAAATTTTAAACTAAAAAGAAATATTTTCCTGAAATATTTGGCGTTTACATAAACGCCAGGTATCTATAAAAGAGGCTAAATAACGAGTGCCTTATTTGAAGAAGACGAGAACTCACTCGTGGAACTCAAACAGGCGCCGTAATGAATTAAGTTACTCGACTTACAGTGTACAGACTAACATGTCTCTCCACAATATACTCTATTAAATCCCTTTATAAATGTAGCAATTAATGTTTTAAGGCTTATATTGAACTACTATATTCTATAATTTATTTATCATAACCAATTCCAAAATCTACGTCAGTTTGCATAATTATCCATAACACTTGTTAGACCAATCGTCAATGTAAGTGCGGTTTTTTTTTAATCAAGAAAATCATTAATCCACAAATGTCTTCATTTGTAGCGCGTCTAAGAACAATACATTATAAGCGAAAGAAAATTGCAGTTTTCAAGCCAACGCTACAAGAACGCCAGTTGTTGCATTGAATTGCATTATTATGCCGCCGGCTTGAATCTGAATGCGTTTTATCATAGCCTTTTTCTGATTTCTTCAAACAGAACCTCGCGCGATGATATCTTTTGATAACAAGCGAATATTTTTTTTATATTAAGTGTAAGACAATTGATCTTATTTTTAAAGGTTTTATAGCTTCAGAGAAAATGAATCGAGAAAGAAATGTTTTAGTGCGAATTTATTACTCTTTACTTGTCGTTTTTTTTTGTCAAATAATTAGTAAATTGTAAAATATTTTTTTTACTATTTCTAGTAAACTTCAAGAGCTTATGGTAGGATATGTTTGTTTCACAATAGTCGAATGGGAGATCGAACCCACGTCAATGGTTGTAGCTACTATGTCTTTCAGTGCGTATCTTTACCCATCAGGTTATTGGAATTAAG
>JAABKM020000028.1:4173527-4195145 GCA_016277805.2 Papilio aristodemus | reverse complement strand
AACATTAAGTAAGCAATTCTTGTATATAAATTTATTACAACTATTTACGAAACATCTTTACGCTTTCGATGAAATTTTGTAGAAAGTTAAGGATTTTATTTCTAGACACGTTAAGTTTCTTATTAAAAAAAGCGCGAACTTTTGCTTGAAAACATACTATTTTTAGAACTATACAGAGTAGAACTCGGGCTAATGTTTATTATAATATTCACGAATGCAACTGTACTTCCTCTGCGACTTACTATAAAGTGACAAAATGTTATTTAATAAATTAAAATTTTGTGATTGTAATGTGGTAATTAATATGAAACTTGAATGTATTCCAAAATAAACACTGCATTGGATGTTAATTCGCTTCGGTTCCGCGGGCTGTGTGTTAGAGGCCTTAGCGGCACGTTCTGTTACGAATATTAAGGCAGTAATTAATTACATAGAGTATGATACTCTATCGATACAGGGACAGATGTTATTCAATACAACGTATTGCAAATCTCGGCGTACGATAATAATTATATGACTAATTGCTCACATGTTATTAATTTCTCTGTTTACAAATTGGCTTCATTAAAAATAATATCAACGACAACTTCGGATTCGGATCCCAGAAATTGCTTTATTTTTCGAATTAGTGTGTATTAAATTAAAACAGAAAATTAATATATATTTGGTTGTCATATTTAGTGTAAAATAATGTTAAAATATAATATAAAGTAAAAATACAAATTAAATGATTAACATGTATTAATAAATAATTATTACAGTCACATATAAAGATAATATAAACTAGTAAAAACATGTAAGTAATTATGTATCAATATTGTTATATTCAACAATGTTTTAGATTCGTCGAAGGAACAATAAATATTTTTTTTATTAAAACTGTGAAGCATATCGCCCTGTAAACTTCCTCGATCATTAACTGAGCGAAGTTCTCGTGCATTCAATAATTTTGTTGTAAAATCTGTGAAAGTGAAATAATGAAATAAAAACTGAATAATAAAAAAACAAAAGAAGTTTTTAGCATTGCACATTCTCTTATCAGGACCAGTCAGCTAAAACATCTAGTGTAGATTTCTGTTTGAATCCATAACTTCTTAAACACATAAAACATATAGAAAAACGGAAATCCACCTAGACATGTATTTATGTAGGTATTATGCATGTTACAGCTGCCACACAAACCATATCATTATATCTTTCAGAAAATACTTTCGTTTATTAATAATTACTATATTATTTCACACTGGAAATTGGTGCAATAATTTACAAACTGAAAATAATTAAATTTACAGAATTCTATCTTTTTTTAAAACAAAAGGCAATGCAATAAAACATATTGTTTTTATAAGAATACCAGTTTTACTTGCAAGGTTTTTCGTCCTCAGCTCCAGTTATGTTAAATAGCCTATAACTTTAATTACTTATTGAGCTGTCGAACGCAAAAAGTATTATTCAAAGCTCATTGTTAGTATCTGAGTTAAGCGCGTTTAAACAAACTCTTCATTTTCATTGTATTACTATAGATAGATAATGAGTGTGTTGATGAGCTTTTTTATTTGTATAAAATCACTTCATCACACTCAATGCTGCCGCAGTTATCTTTTCCAAGTCTATTCTCATCCTAACCGCGGCCCTTTCCCACCCAGCCTACAGTCGTTGTCGTTTTGTTTCATTCTGATTGCTCGTACACTTGTATGTGTTTTGTTTTTATGAATGCACCAAGACATCAACGGCAATCTAGTGGGGCGGTTCAATAGCGCACGCTCACTACATTTGTAAAAAGTTTTTCTGTTATCTTTAAGGATCTAGCGACTTAATGACAAACATATTTTTTGTAATGTAGATTGTATTAGACAGTTTATTTGTTTACTTTTATTTTAACGCTGTAAAAATTAAAAATGTGTTATATTTAAATTGACAATGTTCTGAAAGAAAAGGTTTGTTTAGATTATTTTTTAAAATGTATCAAGTTGTATCATTATTATCTACGAATATAAGTAATTTATCATAATTTGTTTAGTTATGGTATAAAAACGTGAATTACTTTAAAATCAAATTAAAATATAAAAGAAACTTAAAGTAATGACATGTGTTAAATAATTTTAAACAAAACAACATTTATAATTAAATTAGTAATCTGAAAAGAATAACAAAATATATTTTTTAATATTTCAAAATAAGACAAGATGTTAAGTCAATTGCACCAATTTCACAGTGATAATACAGACAAGGTGTTGTTGATGACCAACTGATGGAAGCGACGGTGGTAATGTACAATACCGACGGGACTGCTGTGGTCTCGTCGTGAAGTAAACATTCAAAATATTGTGTTTCGGTTAGTAACAGGGGGTAAGGATCTAAACACATATAGAGCTCGGGCAGAGGGTAAGGGTTTGGTTCACAGATGAAAGACGCAGACAAAGGGTAAGGAACACATAAAAGGGTAAGTTTATTTGAAGCTAAATTTGCGTGTTCGTTGAAAATTTTGCTCGATCGACATTATAAAGTTCGCGTCGCGTTTCGTATTTCACAAGCCCTACTCCTACCGAAATGTGTTAATTACGTTCTGCGTGAAAGCGTAAATGATTTTCCTAAGTTTTATATAGTATAGCAAAAGTATGCCATGTGAACTATGGTAATATAAGCACAGTAGACGAGAACAATAAACATTACAAAAATACTATTGTGGTCGCGGCAAATTCTTTAAAAGCATCAATTTGTATTTTTTATCTTTGGCTTAGGCCGTCATTTACGATAAATGAATCTTGCCCCGACCACAAGCAACATTCAAGACAGACATACAGATGTACATACACATAGAGAATGAAACGAATACAAAGGAGTGAACGAAAAATTGAGAAGCATCAGGTGGCGCCGTTCGCGTGTCGAATTGGCCGGCACACGCGGCGGACACGCGGCGGGCGCCGGCGAACACACATATGCAGGAATCGCAACAAAAGGGAACAGGTTGACAGATACTGAACACTGAGGGGCGAGGGCGGGCTGACTGACACTTACCATGGTGTAAAGGAATTCCAGAACTCGCTAGGAGTGGCGGACACACGGCGGCACAGGGACACAGAAAGACAGGACAGATTACTACACAGATACCTACATCCCTCAGTGCAACACCACCCCGACTTCAATCCGGCGATTGCACACGTCTACACTGGTTACTTTGCGTTTTAACACTTGCTCTGAATGGTCTTTACGAATCAAACTGCGAATGTACCGGCTCGAATACTAAGCCCGTTTGCATTAGAACAACACCACCACTTTAATTTATACTCTTTGAAAGCGATTTAAAAAGTATTTTAAATTCGGATAATGGGTCCATTGTTGCACGGGGCAGACGAGCCTGCGCCCGACGGATGGTGGGCGCGCAGACGCTCCGTCAAGTGTTACGTTTGTTAAGGTTTAATGAAACAAATGCCAGAACGCAATATAACCTCTAGACTTTTCAAATGAAACAAAATAGTGAAGCGGCTCGTGTTTTAATGCAAACAAACTTTTTAGGCGCTTTTGCATATAAAGCGAGGTGGGTTGACTACTATTATTATTATTCAGTTTTGCTTTGTCTTATTTTAAATTTCGAGACATTAGATTATATTCTATTGACTGTTTTTGTTATATACGAAGGTTTGACGAAATTGATTAATTCGAATCGATATTAATAACTAGAATCATAACAGATTTAATTACATTAAAATGTTTTAGTAAATATTTTAAATATTGTATTGTTTAAAAAAATAACTAACTATTATTTTAAATAATAGTCTGTCATGATTCGAGTCGTTGTTGTTGATCCTTACAAAAATAGCTGTTTAATTTACTCGACGGGAAGACAAACAAAACTGTTCGGAAGCTTTTGAGCGTTATTCAATCGTATTATTCTTTTTAACATTATAATCAGACGCATTTATTTTGTTAAGACAAACAGGTAGGGTTAGACACACACAAGGGATAAACATTAGACAATACACAACACATCGGATCTGGTGTGAAAACAAAAAAAAAAAAACAAATCTTAACAAACTTAAGGTAATCGTAAAACAGAAATCATGCGGGGGGCGGTCGCAAATAATAAATTTACATTTTACACGCGATGAAACACAGGAAAATCAAAACACTTTCATCAGATGTTAAAACAAATATTAATTCAGAAAGTACAAATTTATAAAGTACATGAGATAACTTAAAATAACCACACCAAATCCTCAGGAGAGGTCGAGGAGAATGAGCGGGATTTAAAATGGTAAAGGTGCGCTAGTTTCTAATTTTATCATGGAATGAATTTTATTTCGTTCTCTCAAAGATTTATATCAATGTATGAAAATGAAAAGTTATTTTATTTTATAGTGCAAGTCTTTCACTTATCGGGTCTGTACCACACTTTGGATATCACACTTATTTGAATCGGTAAATGGTAAGAGATATCGCTAATTTTATAAACAAGTTAAACCTAAACGATATCTTTTACTTTTTAATTAGGTTTTTGTGTTTGAGCACAATTGGAATTAAGACACTTACCTCTCAGAATATTCATCCATGTGCGCGTAACTCTGAACTGAGTTTTCTTCGATGAGGAACTTAACGCGCTGGTAAAAGGAGGCGGTAACAGATGGCGGCTGCTTGCGGAGTAGCACCTCCACGGGATCGTTCGAAGCGAGGCACATGATGTGCTCCGCACACTCGGGCCGGCTGCAGCACTCCGAGTCGGAGCAGTCCGTCATGCCATCTTCAAAATGGTAGTGCTATCGTCAGACGTCAGCAATCGCACGGCAAAGGCCGCGGCTTCCGTGTTCGGAAGCTACAATACGACTTATTTAAGAAAACGACGAACAAATTGTAATAGTTACATTACCTTCGTCGTTGTCTTCGTTGTCGTTGCAAGAGAGTTCGAGCGCGATAGAGCAGTCTGTGCCGGCCCAGCCGTCAGCGCACGAGCAATGGTACACACCGTCTTCTAGGAGGCATTGCCCGTGACGAGAGCAACCATTTGGACATCCCGCTAAAGAGAAATATTGTTTATAACTTCTGTTTAACATCTTACGGTTTTACGAATTTTTTGCCATGTGAATTGAAATGAAATCGAAGCTTTATTACCAATGTAATTTGACCAAGTTCCTAGAGCTAGTTTTTCGATCTAATTATGACGTGAATACCTAAGAGACGAGTGATGATGCAAAACTAGTGCATACTATCTTACCACTAGATCACTGGTGGAAGATGGAATTGTCCGCGTTAGGTTTAAAAAAACACCATGAAGAAATTGTCTTTAAAAGATTCTTACGTAATGTGCAATGCCTTCCGTTCCAACCCTGCGTGCAAACGCATGTGCCGTTTTTACACTGTCCGTGCTCGTGGCAGCGGAGGTCGCATGGCCGTTGATCGCACAGCGAGCCTGTCCAGCCTTCATCACAGCGACAGACTCCCTCCGCGCATACGCCGTGAGGTCCACAATCCAATGAGCAAACCACTGTTAGACATATAAATTACGTTTGATAAATCGGTTTTATTATATTTCTGCTATTTATTATTTTTTTGCAGTGCATGATAATTATGGTTCACAATATTTCACCTTGCGAGCAGTCATCGCCGGTATATAAAGGATCGCAGACACATCTGCCGGCGTCGAGGTCATAGACGCCGCGTTGCGAGCAAGCCGGAAGACAGCGTTGCACACGCGCGTCGCGCTCGCTGCACGCGGCTCCCCGCCAGCCAGCGCGGCACACGCAGCGCCCTCGCACGCACGACCCATGCCCACCGCAGCTCGGGTCCAAGCAATCCTCTATAACAAAAAAAAAGTTAGGTTTCGGAGTTTTACCAATTACATTTGCGATTGATCCCATTGTTGTGTATATCTTATTGAGAGTAATGGTTCTTTATCTTGAATTACAAGTACCTTCATCACACTTGGGTCCTTTCCATCCCGGTTTGCAATGGCAATGACCAGCAATGCATTGTCCGCGACCGGAACAATCAGCGGGCTCGCAATCATGTGCGGGAACGTCGCATTCGGCTCCCTTCCAACCCTCCGAGCAATGGCATACACCCCCCGCGTAAGCTCCGTGCCCAGAGCATAATACAGGACATACGCCTAAAAACGAGAAATTAGAAAGTTGGTATAAATATGGCATTTATGGAGGATACTGATGTTATAAATATTATAATTCTTACTTTTAGAGCAGTCGTGACCTTCGAATCCATCCATGCAATCACATTTCCCAAGATAGCAAGACCCATGACCCGAACAATCGTCTGGGCAAGAGTTTGTGACACCTTCAGCTTCTGATACAATCATTTCGACGCTGTGTGGTTGGAGTTCATCGTTGTATATTGAGATAAACCATCTTCCTGTATCGAGATATTGCAGTATACTGACGTTCACCCTCATGTCGGTTGATCTTTTGTTTATTGTGTGATTCCACCTGTGAAATGGGCTTAAGGTGCCCAGTAAAGCGTCCCAGTTGTCGAGGCTATGATCAAAAGTGTTGATTTTGTGTGTACTTCTTTTACGTAGCCTATGATCAACTCTTCCACCACGTATGAATTCAACAAAATCGTACTGAGTCACACTGGGTGCGACGTTTCTTCTACCATAAACGGCAAAATTGGCTCCCCAAGGTACAGTGAAGTTAAGACTGACGTAGGCTGGTTGTTTGTTACGGAATTCAGAACTCCAAAACTGGTAGGCGGGTATCGTAGCGCTGTGTAATTCATCGAATTCCCTAACTTCTAACGCCGGCGACCAGGGTGGAGGGGCAGCTTGTTGGGCCTGCTGAGGAATAATTGCAGACTCTATTGATGCTTCTGCTGTTGTTGACCATCCGCCGAGCGAAGACGTAGATATAGATTCTAAAAAAAAAACTTTTGTTACTCCTTTATCTTTTTACCAATGGCGCATAAACAGATAAAAAAATAATTTTGTCATTACCATCCGATGGTGAAGATGTAGATAATGAATCTCTAATTCCTTGTGCGTGCGTTACTGCTTTTACATCTTGTACCAGAATACAATTAGAATTGTCTATATTACTTTTAATTGACGATAATGCTGTAACAATAGAAAATGCGGGATTATTAAACTACTAACACTTTCTTCAATTCAAACTTTCAGTTGTTGTCAGTTTCTTTGTTATTCTTTTAATAATGTTAGTTACACCCATTTTATATACATATAAGATTCCGTCTAATGTCCTATGAGTAAAAGATGATTGTCTACGTATTGCGAAAAAAAAAAGTATAAAGGAGTAGTAATCATGTTATGTAGCAATACAATGTGATAGTAATTTTAAAGTTGGTCCTCAGTGAAAAATGTCACTTTGAAATGTGACAATATAGAATATGAATAGGATAGGATAGGATAGATGTCGTGACGTCCCGTCGGTTTTTAATTAGGCGCAGCGCGGGCGCAGCGCGTTTCGTGACGGTGTGACGAATCAATCGGCGCCGCTGCCACGGGCCGGGCCTAGCGAGCACAGAGCACGTAGGTGGCTCGTCGTTCGCTTACACCCAACTATTTCTTGCTGCCGGGAATGTCGTTGTCTTCTCATTATATGACAGTTGCCAGCGAACGAATCGATTCAAATTTCGTGCTACTCCGTCTAATTGGATATTTTTTCACGGTTCTAACGAAGGAGCACGGGGCTCCAATAACACGGGGTAAGCGATGCGTGAAACACCTTTGAAAATAACCTGGAAACTTCCAAATGGATTTTCCTTTTTCTGCTTTCACAGACTACGTTTTTTTTAACTCAGTTTCGCCCCCTTACTGAACGTTTTAAAAACAAAATTTGCAAACAGAAAGTTAGAAAGGGGCATTCGAATGCTTCTGGTATTGTAATGCAAAGAGAATTTATTGTGTACATTTATTAGTTTGGTAAGAAGCTTGCGCGAGACGGGGTTTATAGATGGGATGTTTACTTTGTATGGCGAGGCGCGGGTGCTGCGGGGATAGCGGCAGGCCATGTTTAGTGGTATTCGTGAAAATAAAGTCGTAATTCAATATTTATGATGATGAAGTTATTATTGTTTGTATTAATATGTACAAGCAAAACACATACAAAAACACACTTCGTGTTTAATACATACGAATAGCATTACGCCCTGTTCTTCTTAGAAGCCTATAAAAGTGCATTACTCGTACATGCGACTAGTATAAATGAATGTTACCGTATACACATTCGAAAACCTGAACGGTCATTAGATTATCTTTACTAATGTCATAGAGAAGTAAATTTTAATTTGTTTTCATGAAAAAAGCTCTGAAACAACTGCGTCAACTTTGTTATTATCGATTAAAAAGATACATTTTTATTATTTCATCTTGGTTTAATCGCATGAATTTTATTGATTATCAGTGACTTTGGTCATTTATTTACAATGCTAATATATTTGACTAAAGTTACACAAAGAAGTAAAGTCAGGTTTAGCTAAACAAAGTAACGTGGCCGTAATTTTTATTTCCCCGTAAGTCAGCGGATAACCCCGGGCGGTGTCGGAGCAATTAAGTTATCATCTCGACCCTCGACAGTCGACAGGCCATCCCCGAGATTTACTTACGGATAAGGATCACTATACATTGACGCCATTTGGCCGTTTGCCTTTAGCTCTGGACAATTTAGATAGAAGTCAAAGGGCGACCGCGGCGACAGTTAGCGGCAATAACTGTTATTGACTTTGAGATCGATATTGTAAATACCTCGTTTATATTCAAAGCGAACGTGTGCATTAAAGCGGGAGTAATTTTTAAATCCCACTTTGTTGGGAAGAGATTACTCACGCGATTCGCTTACTCGAAACAGATTGCATTTTTTCATAAGGTTGTCTATCACAAGCCAATGAATTCAGAATTGAATTGATTTGCTTTTCATACTATTTTATCAATCTATACTTATTAGGTTTTTGAATAGCATTAAAAGGAATCACGCGATAAATTATTGAATTCTAGACGATCTCAGTATTTTATTCAAATAATTAAACATTTGAGCCATTATAGTAATAATAATATTATTCTTGATCAAAAAGAGATTTTTGATTTTAGATTATTTAATTAATTAGAGAATTATTAGATTATTTAATTAAAAACACCTCATAAATTTTGTACCTTTTACATCCATAGTTTATAGCTTTTTTTGCTATGCAAGTGATGAATTAAATTTTTGACGTTTCCATCTCAATTGTCAATGTTTTGGATTTAAATACTAAGTACTAATGTTTAAGTGTTTTTAAGTAAGGGTAATTTATTTTATTCCAGACCTAATGCTTTCAGTAGGTGTATTAAAAGCCTTAAAAATTAGAACAGCAGTTATTCTGTATGCGCAATAAGATCGAAGAAATGTGCCATGGCCATTAGTGTGTGGAAAACTATGTCAAGGATACGCAAAATACGCAAAAACAACTGAACATATATGTACTTAGCCTGGGACTCAATACCGAATACGTAATAGTTATCAAGATATATTAACAACTTTCCTACTACAGTGCTTCAAAAAAAATTCTGTTACAATATTAAAAACTGAACATATTTAATAAATTTGTATACAAGACAGCTAATACTCGTAGAATGCCTCGTAAAGTATGTTATGATACATCAAAAAGGCCTGTAATGTTGTAATTTCCGCTCGCAAAAATGAAATATTGCAATGTGGTTGCGCGACTTTTGTCGATGATCCCTCGTAAAACGTATAAATTTTGTCGATGGAACGGCCGCCAGGAGGAAGCGGAGGGCTCTCGGCTCTAGCGATGCACGAGACGATTGTGTGCAGATGGACGATGTTTGCTATCTGTACTATTTTTCGAGTTAATACAATTTATTGTAATACGATTCAGCATAGATTGCATCGTGCCATAGGGGAGCGAAACTCGTTTGATGGAGTCCCGAGGGATGGAGCGACTCGCCCCGTCGATGCGTTCGGTATTAGTCACATGATAAATCTTTTGCCGCTCGTGTGCGTCGTCTGTCTTCTTTCAATATACGGCGAATATTATAACGTCATCCTTGTCTATGATCGAAATCCGCCGGAGGGTCGAGGTCTCGCCTTGCCCTATTTTATAAGACGCGTGGACAGTTTCGTCTGTGATGGTTGTGAGCGAAAATTGGATTTAAAGATTTTATTTCGTAATAAATGCAATATTTATGCTATTATGAAGAATTAAACGAACATAGACACATATGCGGACTTTGTTGTTAGCGTTAGCAATTCTATTTTTGAAAATGATAAGTATATAGAATTATTTTTATTTCAAAGTCTTATGAAATTAGCTATGTCTGCAAAGTGACTTGATTAAACAATTAAAAATCTGTAGGCAAAAACAAACCTTTTGGGATAATGATTAAAGACAATGACTGAAATTAAAATTTAAACTATATTATAAATCGTGTACAAATAAATAAAAAAAATCAATAAACTTAAATATAAAATTTTGCTTGTAAAATAAATCTAAACAATATAAGATAAAAATTAAAGCTTGTCATATAAATTAAAGTAATCAATCCAACTTTCTAATTGCTGGCAAACGAGTAAAAAGTTAAAAGATAGTGAATTGCTACCAGTAGCTCCAGTTAATCAGTTGCATTGCGCGTCCGAGATTAATGTTTCATGTCTAATGCACTTTGCGCATTAACAAACGATTTTTCTTCGTCCGTACGTTCGTACATATCGTATGTAATACTGAGCATTGGTTTAAACATTAACATTATAAGAGAGAGCTTTAATAAAACATTTGGGACCCTCTAAATTTCAATTACATTAAAAAATTTGACGCGACATTGTTCCCCATTTATTGAACACGTATGCAATGAAGGGTGCAACAGATGGTGCGCGTTTTTTTTCATTACACCACTAGAACTAGCGAAACAGAGTAGATTTATGTTGGATTATAAACTGTAGGAAAGCTTTTACCGATGTATCCGCCCAGAGGCGTGCAACGCAATATTTGCTCTCTATTTCAATACTCTGTTTTACGGCCGCAACGAAATGATTCGATATTCAAACAAATTTTCAAGGTTAATAAACTTATGGTTATGATTCATCTGGAAGCTGTAGGTCTGAATGTATATGAACTCAAAACATGTACTGAGATAAAGCGTTTCGTGACTTTAAAATCAGATAAGAGTAACAAGGATGAGAATAGATTTCAAGATTACGTAAGTGTTTTTTAAGCCGATATGTTTTATAAAGTTCAGGTGTTTTTTTAGGATTATAACTGGAAGAAAATTTCTATATTATAATGTAAAATTTTTTGACCATGCTTGACAGGGAACCAGATCTCTGATACCAGAATAAGAGCTCAAAAATTTTTTGATTATCAAGAGTTTACCTGAGAGAAAAGGAAAACAAAACCGATTATGTGAATATTATCGGAGCATTTTAAAAAATCACACATCGATATGGTAAAAAGAAATCTTCACACAAACTTTATATGAATCGATCTACTTTATAATACAGGATTTAAACGAGGTGATATAAAAACATAAGTCATTTAATTAGAAAAACGAATTTCGATTTGAAACGGTAAGGTTGCCGACGTTTCAAAGTTTATACAACATGCATTCCTTATCTCCTCTTCCCATAATTTAATGGGAATCTAAACGAAGTGAGATCCGATACGATAAGAACCATTGACTTAAGACACCTTATATTCCGGTCCGGTTCATTACATTACTTTAAAGAAACGAAGAAAATGTAATGTTCCATTTTATGTTCCATTCCGAAGTCGGGCTTTCTCTTCAAGTCCAGCTTCGTTTTTAATTGGATAGCTAATACTTTGAGGAGATATATTAAAGTTGCTGGTACTAAAAACTCAACGTATAAATTGTATTAGTATGGTAGTAGGCGATATAATTGATTACTAAAGAATTATATTAGAAAAGAGATAAGATAAAGAAACATTTACTACCGTATGAACAACTGTGAGATTGCATAGAATTTTTTTAAGTTTATATTATAAGCCCTATGGATTTTAGATCAATGTATAAATTTATTTGTCTTTAAAAATCTCTTTTAGAGTTAAGATAATATTCATTATCTGTTACTACTTTTCTTGAAAAAAAAAAACGTAAAAGAATGTCTGAATTAAGTGCATTATGTACAAGTAACACATATCTTATTAAAGTTTTATATAATTCAAATTACAATAATAATTATAGCAAAAATTCAATTTATTATTCAGTATTGTAATTTTAATAGACAGAAATATGATAATTGTCGATTGCAAATGAGAAGTTGAATTGTAAATGAAATTGTAAAATAAATTGGCCGCCACTGGCACAGCACCTGCCAAATGTTTTATCAGATATTTATAATTAGCTGCATTCCCCCAAGTTTCGTTAACAACTTAGATTTGCATAAGAAAAAAAGACAAAGGTGTTACATTTGATAATGATATTTAAGTAAAGTTGTACAGTTAACTACAATATTATTTTACAACCTATGTTTGTATAACCTTATAATCTACATTTTTATTTACACCAAACTAAGTTTTCAATACACAAAGCAATCAACCTGAACTTACCAAACATGTACAACGGTAAACATAGTACAACGGTAAACATTTTACAGAATGTTAAATAATTAACATTAAAATATATGAGCGATATAAGTAATAAGTAATTTTAAGAAAAATCTATGAATTTATTCATTAGAGCCTCGCCAGGATACCATATGCTTATTTTATACGTTTTCATAATTTTGTTTATTTAGTAGGACTGTAATGATTGTACTCTAGTTATTGTTTAGTCGACATTTACGCCTTTAAAAGATTCGGTCGGAAGTCGGCCTTATATTACAAAGTGCCGATTTGGAGTGTTGTACCATAGTTGAAGAAATACATTATTAAGTCATACATTTCAATTTTTGTGAGTCTTGAAATTATTTCTGACATAGTAGAAGGAACTATTTCGACCAGTGCATACACTACAGAGTACGATATTAATAACTTTCAAACGCTTGCGATTGTTTTCGGTGTAAGTGTAAGTTTTGGTGTGAACAGGCTTTCTTTCCGACGACGAGTTGCCGAAAGTGAAGTTGTTACCAGTGGCGTGCCGGCGGCGCGTTATTTGGTGTTTGTTGGAACAGTTTAACTGCGCTTCGGGTTAAGTTAAATTGAAACTGTAGTTGCAAGCATGCTATATTCTCGCTAACATAGGAGAGTGCTGCATACATGGATAGTTTAATGTTACCTCCAAAAATATTAAAACTAAAATTCTCTTTTATACCGGCATATAATCAAGCAATATTACTTACTTAATTCATTGGTATGTGACAGAACAAACCTATTGCCATTTATCAGAAACAAATATTATAAGTGAGATGCTTTTCTTTTGTTTGGGCATGTTGAAAGAATAAATGAGGAGAGACTAACAAGACAAATGTATGTTAAGTGTGTGGAAATATGGGTAGTAGACATCCCAAGAGACATGGACAATATGTACATAGGGATACTAATGAAAAAGCAATAAGGATGTATGCGTAGATGTACGAATGTAGAAGCAAGAGAAGTGCCAGGGTCGCATCAAATGGAAACTGTCAATATATCTATGTTAGTTATATATTTAATTGTTTTAAATAACTAGCAATATCAGTTTTAACATTTATTAAATTTACTAAATGTTAAATGATGTTGGTACATTTGCAGCTTCTAATTAGTTTAATTTAAAAGTGCTAATAAAATGAAGAAAAAAGTGTTTAAAGTGGAGAGTAACACCCGTTTATGAAATTCCACATTTAAATAAAATTTAATTAACAATTAGGACAAGATAAACTTGAATTTCTCAACACCCTGCTTTTAATGGTGAGAGTAAATTTGCTTTTATCTGTTCCGGAGCAAATAAGAACTTAAAGTGCAATTTCCCGCCTTAGCATGCGGGTTGCAGCACAAAATTGATTCAATTAGCATATCCAATGGATTCCGTTAACTCTCCAACGTCCGAACAGTTTTCAAAACAAATAACATCCATTTTCAGTTTTGAGTATTTGCTTTGCATTGCTACTGGCAAACAAAAGTTTGAGGGTTTGGGACCAATCCTATTCAGATTCTTGATTGAATTCCAACGCGAAAGTGCCAATGAATAAATGAATTTACATGTTTTATACGAAAACGTATGAATTGAATTCCGGTGGTTCAATTCCATTCAGTGTAAAATTTTACAGCTTTTGTCCTCTATATGAGAAATCGTTTGTTTTTTGTTTTAATAACATGCATTTGATTCAAACTTTTACTTTATGTTTTTTATATCTTTTAATATCTTATCCTTATACCTTTTTATATTTCGTAATTTTAAATTTAGCTATTGGTTTACCCCGAAGGTGCGCAAATAAAGTTCTATACGCAACCGCAAATATAGTTCGTATCTTATGCACTCATGGAATCTATAACTAAACATTCAAATGGCCGTTTGCCATGAACTGTTGCATGTTTGCGAGTGAGAATTTTTATTATTTGACAATCGCAGTAGATAGCTTCTACGAATACATGTAGCTGTGACGACATTTCCGAAAAAATCACATAAAATATATTGTGATTTAAGTTTTTTATTAAGATGCTAAAAAGTTCGAAAACAAAAAGGTTTCAATTTTTATGTTGATGTAAGATTGTTGAAGATTATAGACAAAAACATTGAGATCACAACATGTTTTTATGTGAATGTTTCAGCAATACAAACTCAAGGTGTGCTATCCAGCGATCTCTATAAATGCCAGTAGCTTTTACCTTGAATATATCCTTTTATAAAACTCAAAGAAAAAGAAAAAGTGAATTCTAAACGTTACAAGTCGTTTCCTTTTTGCTAGAAACAGAATTAAAATATCTTTCTGGTATAGAGCGGGGTCGTAACTCGCAGCACACACTGCATTGTTTCTTTGAAGGTTCTGCAGTTACGTAATAGGGGCTTTGCGTGACGTCGTGATAAAATGGCTTCGCCGGCTCGTACCGTATGCATTATACCTCGTTCTATTTTTAAATGCAAGAATAAAAATTGCTGACATGTGAAATTGATTTTGAAATTCAAATTAGGTTAGAGTTCTAGACGTAATTGAAAAATGAGCGTACAAAAGAGTTGAACATTTACAAATAGAAATTTTATAGGATATTTCAAGTAGTAAATTTTTAGTTGTACCATTTTAGTGGAATTGTGCCTTTGTTTTTTGAGGAATTATTCTCCAAAACTAATCATAAGAAGAATTTAACGAATAAAATTAACTATCAGACCCAGTAGACGCTGTCTTGCATGAATGTAGACTGCTGATGATTAACGTTTTCAGTTGCATATTTTCTATTTTGACGTCTTTTAAGCCATTTAACATTTTTTGACGTTTAGCTATTAACAAATAATAAGAGTTTGCTCACAGCATTTAAATTACAGTAGGTTCATTGAAGTGCCAAAAGCAAAGCTCCGCGATGTTAGCACTGGTAAATAGGACAGATGCAGTTATCACTCCCGTTGCGGTCGGATTCGACTTTGATGCTATTTTTGCGACCTCTTAAACGTGTCTGCGGTCTGAAGTTTTATCGCTATGAACGCTCGTATGCGGTCAACTGAATTAGAGACAGAAATAGTTTTATGAATAAATCACGCCTATAGAGTGAACGTAGCTACTAAATCCAGAAAGGCAAACTAGGCCACTTGTCTTCATAATTATTTTTAAAATATAATATGTATTGATTGCTTTTTTTTAAACCCATGAATTAAACAACATACTCGCCGTTTTCAAAGTGATAACAGTAACTTATTATTAGAAAGTTATATTAACATAGAAATTTGTTACATTACTAAAATTTATCACAATTAAACATTCATTACTGTCTAGTGAATATGAAATAATAAAGTGAATATGAAATAATAACATACCATTATATAACTTGTAAACGTTAATCTCAAAATACAAGTAAAGTTATACGCATATATTTATTTATTTAATAAAAAAGTCATCGCAGTTATGAAAGCGGTTGCTGCGTACAAGATATTTTATCGGGTCGCAAATAAAAAGTTATTCTGGGTTAAATCGAGATAGGATTACTTTCGCGATTTATGGAGCTTTAGGTATGGTATACTCGTACGTAAATTATGATTGGTCGTTTCGCGGATAGGCCGGGATTGCGAGTCTGATATATCTGTAGTAAAATGATATGCGACGTGGAAGTGTAAGATTATTTATTACCCCGCTAAGATAGAAGCGAGAGTCCGAGGCTGCCTTAAGTTAGGCGCGTCGTTTATATTTTTGTTTAAATATTTGAATTGTTTTTTATAAGCTTGTCGGTTTAAACCTAAACAAAGAACGAGGCACTAATGCTTCACGTCTATTTTCATTGCAACATCAATGTTTAATCCACTCATTTGCATCTATCGTGTGGGTACAATGAAATATGTTACTATAGTGGGTTCCGCTTTATTAAAATGTTCTGAAATTTTGCCAAATATAAAATATTTGCCTATATATCTTTACGCAACAACTTAGTTATAGTGTATATTTTTTTAATATTTGACTATCGATAATTTCTATTTATTACGCTAAAAACTATCTTTATTTAATATAAAATATATTTATTAAAAACGCAAGAAGCTTCCGTTAATTTATATTTACATTGAAAAATGCCTTCTTGTAAAAGTCCCTTCCAATAATAATGGCATTGTCTAAAAGGAATTAACAGTGACAGTTCAAACGGAATCCACTCAGTAAAGCTAACGAATAAAAAGAGATTTATAATGCGTATAATTTGATCGGCATTGGACGTGAGTTATTAAAGGAACACCTTAACGATATACATTCAGACGACCCGCTGGGTTTTTATGAACATAAATAAATTGTTCTTGTAGCTTTGTATTAGAACATGGATTAACTTACTCGTTGAGGGTTAATAATTATAAAACTATTGGGAAACTTGTCGTAACAGTCGGGGTTCAAATAGTTGGAAAGTTTCTTTGATTTTAACTTTTAATTTATAAAAAAAAATTAGTCAATATCAAACATGTAAATGAGTTGATACGCTCAATGATATGTGAAGACAAAGAAATTTATTTATAACATTTGATAGGTTTAAAATATTTAATAAATGAGTTATGATATTTCGACACATTCAGTTTAACAATTATTTTAAAGATTCTTTTAAATTATCAAATTGTACGTGCATCCGTACTATTTGAACCTTCTCAAGTCTTAATGTCTTCATAGATTCGACTCGCAGGTTAGTCAGCTGAATTTATTTGTTTTTAAATAATGTAACTCGTTTATAGAATATATTTTGAATGCGAAATAAACTAAAATAATTGTATTTCAGCAAAATCGAAATCAAATGTCGTTAGAATCAAATTATATTAATGTTCGAGAGGTACAAGACATGAAATAAATGTCTGTGAATTCTGAAATAACAATAGACAGCCAAGATTAAATTCCAATCACTTCGGTGCTTGTTAGTATTTGAAATGTACGATATAAAGTGACTCAATTTATACAGCGCATTCGTTCCAAGTTTATTATTATTTTCTAAATCCGATGAATGTATTTAAAAATTAAAAAAACATATGTTTTTGACGGTTCAATTCTATTCAGTGTAATATGTCATATGATGTTAACTTTTTAATTTGCATTTAACCCACTCGCTAGTATAAGCCTGCCAGCTACCTACAAAGCTTAAAGCATCGACAACCTTTTTAAAGAAGAAAGATCTATGGAGAAATCAAATTTTGGTGCGTAAATACTAAACCAAAACATCGTATCGAAAACTCAATATCACTTTGCCCGCCCCATGATTCGAAGACGAGACCTCAATAATGTACTCGTGATGCAACTGTGTCACCGGGGCAGGTTAAAGTATGTGTATATTTATAACTTACCTATAAAGTATGCGAGCATCGCCGCTAGTATGACACAGAGACATATCATGGCTATAGCGAGACATTTCCAGGAGCAGCGGTGCTGGCAGCGCTTGTCGATGTGAAAGCGAGAGGGGGAGTACACCGGCACGGGGCTAGGCTGGGTCGCGCGCAGCGGGAACACCGGCATTACCAGCGGCTGGTTAGCCAGCTGACAATGGCCGCTGCCGAGCGTGCCGCCGCCCATGCCCGGCATGCCCGCACCCGCCAATCTGAAACAAATGTTAACTTAGTTCATACCAAATGCCTTCGTTTCCTGAAGTGGTAGAAAGAGGTGCAACTAGTGCATCCACTTTTGGCCGTATTTTTTCTGTCCCATGATGAGATAGGGAGCGGACCAATTGCCATATCAGGCACAAATTCCAAACTACGGACTGACTTCATATCAGTCCGGTTATTAGCGGTATATATGAATAAAAATATCGTAATCATAATTTAAGTCGAAATGTAGATTTTTTTTAAACTAAGTTGAAACTGAAAGTATTTTTTATAAACATATGAGTTGAGAGAGTAGAAAGCCTGTCGTCTTACTCCGTATTTTTTTTTAATTTTAAAAATATCCTTCCAGGACTTGAGTTTAATTACGTCACTTCTCGTATAATGTGCCGTTTTTAAAGCACGAATGAGTTCACATAGAGGCAGTAATAAATTATTACCGCATACTTAATTAGAGCTGTCAAGAATCCACAGTAAGGTAAATGTACGTTTACCATGACGTATATGAAATATCTGCGCGTTCGTTAGGTGTTTCATTCAATGCCCAGCCACCGCGCTGCAAACTCAAGCTGCGAATAAATTGTATCATATTTTTATTTTATTTTTTCCTTTCTGTATGATACTTTTGTTAGATTTTATTTTTACCCAATTCGTGAGATTAACTTTTAAGATTATTAGTATTGATTAGGAATTTTATATGTCGGTTATAACATTTTAGAAATAAATAGTTATAAGCAACAAAATTAAGTTTAAAGGATCAAATTTTCTGTATTAAGTTTTATTTAATGTACTTTATAATATTAAACTTAACAATTGTGTTGATTTATCTTTAAATAATTCCACAAAGCATTCCTTAACAAATATCTTCATCAACATATCAATTCCTTTCCCACACTCACAATGCATAGCTGTATCGTTTTTAGAGCTACATAGAAGCATCGGAATAAAAATCTGGAATTTCCTTTCCTATACTCACTCCACAACCTGTCGCGGTTACATAAAAAAGGATAGATTACGAACAACTGTTGTGAAGTGAATCTGTGTCTTGGGCCATATGGCGGGTATATTATCACGGATCTTTTTAGACAATCAAAACGTATTATTATTTGGGATTCGGCATCTAAAAAAAAAGATTCAAGACGTTCAAACACGTCCGCCCCGAGAGATCATTAATCAATTACGAGAGGTTCGCTGTCATAGCTAAATTTAAACTTTTAAAAGCAGTTAACATATGGCGTATCGGTTGTCCGAAGCGTTCACCAACTGACGCTAACGTAATGACCCCTGCCCGGGCAGTAATAACAAAGTAGAAATAATCGGCCAGACTTAGCGAGGCCGGAGCGTGATTCGTAAAGGGTTTGTTTCGACGAGCCACCAGACTATAATTTTCTTAGAATGACGCCCGAGGAGTGAGAGAATAAAGAAAGATTTCGATGGAATCGTGGAAAGAAATCACAGTAGCGTTTGCCTTTGAACATAATTTTCTGGAAAAGATGAACAAAAATACTGCTGTAATAGAAGAAGACTTAACGCGTTATATAACATTTTCTTTACATTTTTATTAAAAATATAGTAAAATATAAAATCACTTATTTAAGATGTTGTCAACTTTGTCATCAATTACCTATTATAACATTTATTACAATTTATAAACATTTCGTGCTTTAAAATGTTCAGATTACAACTATGTTGATTTTCCTTTACGTGGGTTTTGATTAATATAATATTGCAGCTAGTTGAATTTGAGTTCTGTAATCGGAGAATGTCGATTAACAGTTTATTATACGGACCATTTGTAACTGTACTCGAAATTGATTTCGTTAAATCCATCCTCATTTTGGTTTTTTTTATTGTTTATTACTTCGCGTGGGCGTCATTACTGGTCGAGCATCATTTCCGCGCTTTACCGAAATGACCAAAGTGAACGGTTTTGTTTTTGTACAAAGAAATATTGTAGCGTAGAAACATTATAATAAGCAATATAAGTTGCAACGTTGTTCTATTTACGAATGATACATTTAGGTAGGACGGAGTATCTTTGAATGAGAGAAACTCAGAAGACAATTAGCGGCGCCGAGTGCAACTATTGTAGAACAATACGACTATATTTCAAGCGGCGTCTGACGCGGCGTACGTTCAAATTTTGACAGACGGCGGTCGCGAGTGAGCTCTTAATGAAGCGGTAAATAATGAGGAGAGGTGTTCTACGGCGAGGGCCATGTCTAATTAACGCGAGAGCCCTCGACCAGTTTACATACTGAGCGTACTCGTCATACGATCCGTTCACTATTTTTAATGACACATTTAGTAACAACGGTAACGTAAATAGTTGAATAGTTTGCAAAAGCCGAGCGAGGTACAGCAGGTAGTCAAAGAACTGGTTCCTTCGCTCAATCGTATAGTTTTTGTGATCGTAATCGCGCGTGCAACGGTCACATCTAGCATAGGAACGGGATGCACCAACCTCTAACTCGGAAACAAAAAGTGTGCGGCGGGCACGGGCCGTGAGAACGCGTCTCCTTGAGCCCGCTGCGGCGTTACCGTCCATTTATCTCATACGGTCGTGCTGGAATGTACGTCGATGTTGTTTTATTGCATCACGTCCTTTAATATAGGTTTGCAGACGCCAGCAAAGCTTTTAGGTCTAAATCGACATTCTCAATGGATCCGAGGGTGAGCAGTGGAAAAAATAACATTTTAATCTACATGTGTTGCTACGGATAAACGATTACATTGAAGTTATGTTGAAATTTCCATAGACCAAATGACTTTGTTAATAAATAACATAATTATTTTTATGTTAAACGTTCAAAGTTTAATCGATGTCACACATCGGGGACGGCATTGACCTCGGAGAAATTAAACTCGATAAATGGAATGTAAATGACGCAACGAACTTGAGAATTGAGTGTTTATGAAGTTGTTTAAGATTAAAATATCAATCATAGCTACATATAATGCATTTCGCTTAAACTTTGAGATTAAAATTTTATAAAAGCTTTCGGGATTTTGTTGTACAAACTGATATTTGCTTAATTAATTTAATGACATTATAATAACGTTATATTAACGTTTTTAAATCATAAATTAAGTCAACGAAATTTCAAGCTATAGCTTATTTAACGGTAATGATCGAAGTTCTTTTAAACAGGTTTAATTAGATAATATTAATCCACACGTCGTGATCTTTGTTTTGTTATTTTAAGAGAAATAGTTTATTATTAAACCATAAATAGCAAGAACTAAATCACCTTTTTAAAAATATTTTATTAATATAAAATATTAACCAAAGGTAAGGAGACTAGACGGCGCCCTTGTGTTTCATAATATAGATATATTGTGAAGGGATGCCGCATCCCTTGATACAGGAGGGTGATTTGAATTGCCGTGTACCCTAGGTACAGGAACAAATCGATATAAGCCGCTAGCTTTGCTTTAAATGCCTAGCGTTTTGAAGTCCCTGCAAAAGACTTTTTATTTAGTACCCACAAGTCTTTATTATTTTGTAAAGAGCATTTTATTTTTGT
>JAABKM020000028.1:4032213-4064120 GCA_016277805.2 Papilio aristodemus | reverse complement strand
GCAAGGGCTCGACGAAATTGGGCCAGATAACGATGCTTATTTTAGGTTATTCCTATATTTAGGTTACGTTGAATCACTGTCGTCGCTCCGCTACACGTGACATTACTGGATTTTATCAGTAACATGTATTATTATTCATGAAAATTTGAGAGGAAACTTCTTTTTTAGTCAACTTATGGACTCATGTTACCGAGTGTGTGATGTGTACAATAGATGGCGCCTATAGTCTTACTCTTTTGTAACTTTTTTAGTTTGTACATTACTTAATTTTAATTCTAATAAATCCTATATAATTATATAAATCGTTATCCAAGGACGTTGGTTATAATATAAGTTTATTCTTACTTAATTTTAAAACTGATAGCGACCGAAAATAAGATTTTAATACTAATTAAAACGAGTAAATAAAGTATACATAAAAAGACAAATGAACCTGAACAAATTCGATAAATAATCGATACATACACAGTGGAGGAAATCGTAAAATAATACTTTCCTAAACAAGAACAAATACTTGGAAAAATGCAATATCATATATTACAAGGAAAGCTTGAACGTGTGCATTAATATCTAATATCAATAATGTCGCTTCTAGTCGATAAGATTCAAAATTATTGCTGTTTCTAAAACAATATAACAATATACCAGTACAGTAATTATATATTAATTTAATAAAAAATATGATTTTAAGATTAAAGAGTAATGGTACTTGTCTCATACAAATTGTTACTTAATACCGAAAGTTGAATCTATAGAGTTAACAGACAGTTTATTACATTGATAATAAACAATACATTACTTACTATTATTTTTAAATAATACTTTTTTAATATTATTTTGAAGTAAACATTATTACGTATCAATTGATAACTAATCTAGTTATTGCCAAAGATCGTCCGTCGTTATGCAAAATCACATTATATCTTATATTTTCAAACCACGGTATCAATTTATAGAATATAAATTACGTGTCTAGACAAAAATAGTCTTGTGATATTTCCAATTGAGCAATATAATAGAGAAAGTAGGTACGTAATGCCACTAAAATTTCCCAGACAGAAGTTACTTAAGTTTTCTAAGAACTGTCTGAATTGCGTCTAGTCTAATTCTCTCTTTAGAATGTACCCGTTTGAGTAACTTTTCACGTCTCTGTTTCAAATGTATTCAATATGACTCTAACAAGCTCTGTCATTATTTGTTTTGTACATTTATCAACAGAATGTTTAATAACACCAAATTACATGTTTTTAGAATTAATTATTAAACATCGAAAACATATTTATTTTATTTCAAAAACACTGTAAATATGAAACATTAAATTCTTATTTGTATAATTTAACTTGCTCTGAAAACTTTATGAATAATATAAACATACCATGTGTACATATTATTATAATGGTAAAAACCACAGGCTAATTTTAATAGACATCCATAGAGTCAGAGTCTATATAAAAAGGAACAATAACGAGAAATAAAACAATAGTTTTTGGTTGTCTGTGGTACTGTCAGCTACGAGCGACATGTTCGCGGCAGTAGATAACAGTTGCCATTCAGAAAATCCACTGGATCCCGCTTTTCAACAGAGCTTTAAACTTCCAGATATGACAGTTTCACTCGTAATGAAAACGTTGAGTAGCATCAAAATTTAAACAGATGCTTTATGATTTTCACCAGATGAAGTGTAATTAACATTGTAGAGGTTTATTATGAATTTTACGATATAATATAAATTCACCGGATCTGTAGGATACACAAATTTAAGAAATAATTTCATATCTCTTAACCCAACTTGAAAATTCAAATGTGAAAACTAATTGCTTTACGTCGAATTTCCAATTGTATTAGATCGTTTGCTAGTTTAAGTATTCCACGCCTGTATTTCCCGAAGGGGTAGGCAGAAGTGCAACTAGTGCACCCACATTTCGCCAAATGTTTTTCCGTCCCATAATATGATAGGGGGCGAGCCTATCGACATATCGGGCACAAATTCCAAACTCCGGGCGTGTTTAATCTTTAATAATGTTTCATATGCTAAAATAATAATTACTATACTACAAGATCATACTAATTAATCCTTAACGCGTTTGGATGTAATTTATTTTAATCTCCTCAATACGGGAAAAAATAATTTATAATTATTAAATTTAATTATAAAATCATGTTATAATTTTAGATTCGTCTCGTGTTTCTGCCTCTTTTGTTTTAAGGGAATAATACAGAGAGGGATTTGTAAGTATTTCAATAAATAAATTTTATTTCGGCCAATCTATTAATATAAGTTATTTATATCCTGCGTTATTATGTTTCGCGCTGGCGACACTACAAACATCAACAGCGTGTAGGATGTTGGAATACCCATCCTTACCCTAAATCTGATGACCAACAATCATACTTATGGTAAGTATGATTATTACTTTCATGGAATAAATAATGATTTTACCATGTATACAAATTCTACTTCTCAAATTATTGACCAATCAATCTTGTTCCAATAAGAGTGTGATACGTATCGATCAGGTTTTTATTTAGCCTCAAGATTACATAATACAATAAGTTGTATTTTTTAACATGAAAAACAGTATTATATAATATATATTATTACGTCGTAAAAGCCAAGCCCTATATTGTTATTGCAGTCATCTGAATACCCGTATTACGGAGCACAAAACATTTAAGACACTCTCTGCGGTACTCTGATAACCTTTATTGCGTTACGCAACCGCCGGTTTGCTGTATTGTTGCAGGTATATTTTACGTTACTTAAATATTCTAATCTTAGTAATGAAAAAATAATGTTTACGTAACGAAATTGTAGGGCATCAGTGTGTTATTTGTACAGTTTATGATTCAAGATGAAGATAGATCTGCTATGACAAATCTAAGTAAAAACTCTAGGTAATCTATCATTTATAATACAGGATAGCAAATTGAATATCAGAATACTTTTGAGATAATAAAAAACTATTATTTTCAATTATGCTAATGCAACAATTTACTTAAGTATTATGCTTAAATTGAGTTTAATGTAACGACTCAATAAAATTTTAAAAGATTTTCTTCGCTACATTACATTTTTGAAAAGTTGATATGAAAAGACAAATTGTTGACATGTTGCAAGCGTGAACGTTTGCCAAAACATGTTTATATTTTGCAGGCAAACATATACTTTTAAAGCTTTGAGGTTAAAAGCGGTTGTAAAAAACATGTGTAGAAGTAAAATACCGCGGGGTCGGCTGCATCGCGTCATGTCTTTGTCGTCGACGCCGGCGTAGCGCCGAGTTCTCCGACACCCAACATTAGTTTACATACAAATAGGTGTCGTTTTACATAATCCATATCATGTGATGGCGGTAATGTCTTGCAAAACGTCTGTGTACGCAAATTGATCCCTCCGTTCGCTATAAATATTCAATAGCTTCTGTTGCTGCTGTCCCATTCCTTTGTTTAAAAGCAAATTGATTAATCAGAACATTCTTTTTTAATTTATTGTTAGGGTTTTAAGTAAGAAATAAAATATAACAATAGATTTTTTATAAGTTATGTCATATAAATCGTTGACCGAGTTATATTTTTTCTAAACATTTAAGCAAACCTCCAAATTAATTTTCTTAGATTATTCTATAATAGCGATAACTTGGAACGTCATCAATAATAAAACTAATCTTTTTATTATTAATTGTATTAAGGATGAATAAAAGGTTATAATGTATAAAATCAACTTATTCACGTTACAGCTTGGGTACTATTTTATAATTTTAAAATTTTAGGATCGGTAAATTAAATATGAGGTAATTGTGACCACTGCAAGTGCATTGAAATGTAAATATGTACGTGTGCGAATAGAAACAAGCGGCTAACGAACGCTATGCAAGTAGCGATGCGATTTGTCTGCGGCGCGAACCGCTTCAAGTACGTCAGTGTGGGCCACGAAAATAAAGAAAACATGATTATTCGATATCACTTAAATTGTTAGCCGTACCACTCTCCTTGCTGTAACTATCTATTCTAATTGACAATCAATTGTGATTTAACTTTTCCTTTTTTATTTAGTGGTAGCTATCGGACGCCTTGGGAATTATTTAAATTTCAAGACCTTAACTAGTGTTACTGTTTTATACTACAAGTAAACTTTGGTTCTGTAAGGATATTTTTAAACTTATTTCATATAACAAACAGCTTTTGAATAAAAATATTGTGATAGTAGTATTTATATATGTATTTGCAGCTATAAGTCTTTATAGTAAAAATTTCTAAACAATTTTCATTGTTAATAAATATGTAAGTAATAAAAGCACGTTATACAAAACTAAACGTTGTATCAGAGTGTCGCATCACAGAATTTAAAGTGTTAGCAGTTTGCTCGGAATGAGCGAGGAAAACGACGTAATTCCCGAATTACTCAAGACAAGCATAAAATATGGAAGCGGTTTGACATTTTACATCTACAAACGTTTCATGAGTACTGAATGCTCACGGATATCGTTGCTCTGGTGTACGTTAAAGTCAGTGTTCGAGGCGCCTGCGAGTGGCGATATTTCAGAGTGGCGTGTTTGTGAAAACTTTATTCGCGTCTACACCGCTGCTGTCTGTCAAAACCAACGGAATTTTGCCCGCGTTCATATTAAAAATTCAAAAATCCGTAACATGTTTCAGAAAGCCTAAAATCAACCGAAATTTTCTTCGATTTTAAGCAACAAAGCACTTTCTATGGTAAAATTTTGTATTTTATATTTCATCAACAATTTATAATTATAACATTGCAAATCATTATCCATAGATGAAAATGTTGCTTATATTTGAGTACGATGATGAAGGAGTTCAGTACTCTGCGACAGTGCCATAACTTTTTGTATGGTATTTTCTAAAAAAGAACTAAGTATATATATAATTATACTGATCATATTTCTTGATAAAACAAAGGTAAATCTTGATAAATGAGATTATAGGATATATGAAGCATTGTGAATTTTCCACACGGCTAAATCAATTATTTCTTAAAACTAAATAAAACTTAAAAATAATCAGACTATACGAGAATTAATCTCTGCTTTTTTGCACATAAATTGAATGAAATTGTCCAGATAGTAATTTCTTAAGAACTTTTACTTTTTTTGGGGCGAGAGATTAGAAACTAAAAAAAAGAATAACAATTTTTTATAAATTGAAGTTATAGCAAAAAGAGGAATGTTTATATTTTACGGTTATATGTTCGTTTACCTTTAATCAGTAGTAAATAAGAATTCCTATTTAATAAATAGAACATAAAGAGTATATAAAAACACTTGTCAGTTTTTTATTAAAAAAAAATACAGCGATGTAAAATGATGATGGGTCGTGAGCAGGCGCCTGTGAGCAATGTGGCGGGCACCCACACGGTCGGCTGGCTTCGATCTACGCGTCACTATTTTACATATAAATGGACGTCGCTACATAATCCATCTAACACAATGGCTTTAATTTGTTCCGTCGCTGTGTGCGTAGGCAAATGAAACCTGAAATTGGTGCGAAGGTATTTCGACAACGTTCAAATAATTGTAGGGTTCAATCGACATACACATTTTCCTTTGAACTTAATCACATTGCGATTTTATATTATTGCTCGCTCGTAAATGAAATATGTAACATTGATATAAAAGTACGCAAGAAATGTTTAAAATTTTTAATATTCGGTTTTATTTATTACTTGGTATAAGAATATTTCAATAAATAATTTTTAAGACCATAGTTGAAGTAACAGTCATCTTATATTTATATTCGTGTGTACTCTATATCACCATTTGCTATAACTTATTTAATTTATTGAAAGAAACTACAAATAATTTAGAGTGAACTAACTTCCTTTGAAATTGTATTATTATTTATTAAACCGTAGCAAAAAAAGCCATAAGAATGTACGCATTACGTATGTAGAATTAAGAATGTACTATGACGCTTGTAAAGTTGAAAGTTAACATACAAAATATTCATGGATTTTGTTTAATACCAACAATCATCTGCGTAATAGCTGATCCCTGTTTTGTTGGAAAGTTTGAAAATGATACCAGGTAATTGTTGCAATAATATGAAAATAACACAGAATAGTTTGGCCCCCGTGAGTCAGAAACTACGAGCGTTGTTTAGTTTGAGTTAACAAACAGAGAAGTTAAATTAGTAGGAGTATATCCAAATGCAAATCGCAGCTCGGCGTAGCCCGGCGTAGCGCCGCGTAGCACGGCGTAGCAGGGCACCTGCGCTGACAGTTTGTGTAATAGCTCGGAACCACCGAATTAATTTACAAAACTCCAAGCCGTCGCGCGCAAAATACTTTTTGACACTCGCAGTTTGTTGGTCATTCGTTATGAAAATTTGTTATATTCGATCGTGAACGCATTTTTGTGCTGTGCTCTCGAAATTGATTATTCTTCGACATCCAATGATTAGCTTTTTCTGTTTAGATCTGTAGTAATAATAACATCTCAATAGAGAAGTTGTTAACAGATTGTTTTAAATTTTTTCCGTATGTATTGCGTACAAAGACGATATTATTTCAGACTTCTTTATGTCCTTATCAAACCACTCGTCATAAAAACCTATTCATTAATGCATTACTTCAATTACTTAGTCACAGACATTTCGGTCACCTTTATACGACACTAATTTTATAATCAAATATACAATGGGTAAAGTACAAAGGACCTATGTTTGTCGAAACCATGCCATGTCATGAAATAACACTACCAAAGGCCACGTGACCCCTGACAGGGTGTTACTTTCAGACAAAATTCATTCAGAGTCTCTTTTGGGCTTTTGAGCTGCAACTTTCGACAACCGTTGTTTGTGACACCTAGGTTAATGTTACAAAGTGTACATTGTAACGTGAGAGTAATCAACGGTGCAGTGGAACAACTATAAAAAATTGTAAAATTACCAACATTGTATGTTATTTCTCAGTAAATTTAATGTAATCGATATGGCAATTATTAAAAAGTAATATTATAAATAAAATAAGTTTAATAAAGTTGAACGGTATATTGTGACAAATTGTACTATTGCATAAATAAAACCATATAAAATATTATTTTGATACTTTTTAATACATAATGCAGTTGGACTTGACGTTCAAAATCTAAAGTAGAAAGTCTTATTATTATTTATATTGTGTTAAGTTTAATGTTATAATTTATAGATTTAAGATAAAATTTAACAGAGATAATGTATTAGTTTATAAGTCATAATGGGACTGACATGTTGGAAAAACAAAAGTCCCTAAAAATAAAAAAACAAAAATCTTATAGTTCATTATTTATTACGTTAAATGTTTGACATATATTATTTCTTAAAAATAAAAATGTCACTCCTTATCAAATATTATCTCTGACTTCGATATTTGAAACAACTTTTAATTGACAATCAAAGTTATTTCGAATATGTCAAAAGTTAATCACCACTGAATAAAAAAAAAAACTGTGTTTTGAATTTTTCACATTTCTTTTTGAAGCTCAACACAGGTGAGCGGGATTAATATCGGGCTGTTTAATAAGAACGGTCTCCAGCGGTGCCACAAACAACTTTGAAACTGGCCCGGCCTCGCAGATGGGGATGACATCTCTTTGAAGATAAAGACGCGAGATAATTTTGCAATTTTCGTGTCGAGAGGTTTGCGATATGTACCTGTCATGCTTTCCAAATTAACTTTTGATGTCGACGAGACTAACTTTAGTATTGCCGGTGACAAAATTCTCTTAAATTAATCGGCTTCGAAGGCCATCAAAAAAGTTTCTACTTTATCTTTTTTGCTATTAAAATTGTATTGTATAGTAATATTTCAAACAGATAAGTAACATACCAAATAAAAGTGATCTGTGCTAATTGAAATCCGTTGTCTATAACTACCCTTTACGGTTAAGAGCGTAAATGCTTTTTTTATTTATTGAAGCAACACTTTTTTACTTCACTTAGTAATCAATATAATATCTTCACAATCGAAAATCATGAGGATAAATATCGGGCTAGGTCTATAATCTCCTCTCAACCCTCTTATAGGGGCTATTCGGTCATACGTATTCGACCGATTCGCTCAATGAATTCACGCCATCGTTTAGTATTATCTCGCTTTATGGAATATAATGGGTGAACTATAGGGCAAGCATCTTCCAAAAAACGCCTTATACAATAAAAAAAATATAAATGAATTTAACAAAAATATTTGAAATCAATGCAAATTTTTTTGTATAATTTGATCTGTATCTGGTTTAAACTATAGACCTATAAAAATTATTAATATACATACAAGTATGTATTGAAAATTCTTCGAATATGACCACCCTAAAATAAATTTGTCACTATGATTATGTCAAACACAGAAATAATCCCGTCATCTATTTGGCATGTGACGCACCCCTGCATTTTGCGACTTGCAAATTTAGGGAGGTTCGGTTAGAAACGGCGGGAGAGACGGCAAACGCTCGAAACGAAAGATTATAGACTGCTTTGTATAGGTGATCAGAGATTGTTAACTGGGTGATGTTTGGAAAAAGCTGTAGAGGAGGCGAGGGACGCCGGTTGTCATGGTTGATAATACCCTCGGCATATAATGCGCCCGGTAAACACGTCTGCGTCTGCTTGTGGCAATTTTTTTCTATGGCGTCGTCTGTCGCGATAGCAACAGGTTTCTTTGAAAGACATTTGCACTTTTTTATTGTTATTCCAAATAGATTTATTATGGACATTTGAAAAGAAATCGCCAAGTGAATTCCAATCTGATTGAAGGTTATTGATTTCCTATGTACATAATACTTTGGAAAAGAAAACTTATTTACAATTATATATAATTCGTCTGTTTGCACAATCCGTTTAATAGTTGATTATTTACTGAATGACGAATTGTTACTTTTAGATTTTATTATTGTTTAAGAAATATGGTAAGACATCGACTTTTGTTTCAAGTCTATAGAAACTTATACGAAAAGGGAAGAAAAGGCAAGCTAGCCTAAAGGCAGAATCCTAATTAAGAACAAATTTCGCAATTTTAATTCTTGAAATAACGAAATAACGAGTTCGTATCGTCTTAATTATTAATCACAAAGGCTCGAAGTTCACAAGTTCGTAATGTTTAAAAGTTGTAATAAAGTTTCTTGCGCATTTTGTCACGAAATTTTCCTTTTTTGATTTTATCTTTGCATGTTACACGACTGTATTAGCCAAAAAGTCAGGAAAGAAAAAAAACGGTAAAACAGTCGCAAAAATGCTTTATCTAAGAAAATTACGAATGTCACTAAAACATAAAACGAGTATCACGATCACAATCAATTAGTGGAATATTAAAAAAGGCGATGTAAATAAAACCAGTAATCGACCAGTCTGTATATGCAGATGGATGTAGAAGCTAGAGAAGTATAATATAGTAGGATATATGTTATTTTTGCATACCCTCTGTGTTACGAGAGTAAGTTCATATTCTATTTATTCCTTCATTATGAGGAAATACTTACAAGGTCTATTTTTTTTAATGCTTAGTATTTAATTATCTATATAACGGTTTATTTACATTACTGTTTCCAGACTTTAAAATAGAAATAAATGACTAACCAAATTACCAAAATGTTTTAACATTACAATATTTTGCGTACACGTTTTAACTATAAAGTGCTAAATTATTTCATTACACTTCCTACATAATTAAAGAACGTGTAATAAAATTCACTCATTAAATTATTGTGGGGATTTTATTTATAGAAATAGATTAATCTGAAATTTTCCACATAAATGATACAATTAACCTTATTAAAATGATACAACTTTGAAATTAAATCTCCTTTAATCTTCTGAATTGCGGTATTGTTTATCTGAACAAAATTTAGCCACAATTCCTGTTTATTTTAATGGATTTGTATTTACATATGCAATTTAGTAAATTAAAATATAAACGATGTAATTATAAATAATCACGGATTTTAAAATCACTTATTTTTTTATTAATTTTATTTATTTATTATATGTATTTATTATTATACAATATTTAAGGAGCTTACAAAACGTCATTATTTAATGTTTAAAAATATCAATATATTTGTAAAAGCGAGAGCGGAGATCGATCTAATAGAAATTCATGACTTTCACATGAATGTCTCGCGTCCGTCCAGGAGAGGAAGTCTATTGGCTGCTTTTAATGATAATTATTAAATATTATATTGAAATGAATAGCTCAAACAACTTCATCAGTTCATACGACCTTAAATAAAACAACGCTATCCCTCTTTTATAAACATCATTAAAGTCTTTCATAAAAGAGAGCGTCTCACGCGACTCCAAGTTACGTTTTAATCAAACATTGGCCACGCCCGGACCTGTCGTGTCGCCTATTTATGAGTTGTAAAGGGCATCCATCCGCCCGCTCACTTTGTGCGGTGTATGTTAATAGCCTGAATATGGCGCTGATGTACACTGACATGTGTCGGTCTCGAAAATTAAGTCCCGACGAGGGCGAATGTTTACGCCCGCTAACGCCAATAACGTGTTCATACATGGCCGCGGTGCCGACTTCTCTTTATAACACTATCCCGGTCCTAATTCAAACACAATATAGTACTGAATTGTTTACTAGTACAATGTTTAAATGAAATTAAATCGACTGAGAAGTAAGTCATCTAGTAAAAGTTTGCACATTTGATATAAAAGTACTTTTAAAATCGTGATAGAAGCTTACAAAATTTTGTTTATTATTTTTAATATTAAAATTATGCCTTATTCTTATAACTGGATTTGTTGTGACATAGTTAAAATTGATAATATTATTTTACAAATATTGTTCTTCACTATAATACCATTAGTTTTTTTTCTTTCTCCGTAAATTACCCCGAGGATATTTCTTTGCATCTTCGCGTTATGTGCACTTTTATTTAATGATAATTATACAAACACAAACTTCTTTAATAATAAATAAAATCAGTGAATATTGACGAAGATTTTAGTCATAACATGGAATCTGTTAAGATATTTTATACAAGCATGAATATACCTCAGACCATATTGAAAGCGTTGTATTAAAAAAAGGTAATTTCGCTGAAACACGGAGCTATGAACCATTTACATATCGTGTATCCGGGATCACATATTCCTGCGAGCCATTTCATTTGCTATAGGGGCTATTTTGTGATACTAGCGTGTCATTATGCCCCGATCATGACATAATGGAATGTTGTTACGTGTCAGAGGGGACAATATTAAGCCGGCAAACATCGGCCACATAATCGCGATGGTATATTAATAATTGTTGATCAGTTTTATGCCTTTCATGTATTTTTTATGGTAATAAATGTTATTAGTTGAATGAAGAGCTGTTGTTATGAATAATTATTATACTTGCACACAGGCTATTGTAATAATCATTTACATAATTCGAATGCATTACATCAGGCATGCGTCGTTGCTTCTCATTCCCTGACTACATTATAATGTTATATTTCCATGTGAAATTTGATTTAATTACGTAAGATCAAAGAAGATTAGAGATAAAACGGATTAAAAATAAATGTCTGGGCATAGACAGGTGAACATACATAAACCTATTAAATTATTTAAGACTGATATGTACTCTCTTGAACATAGGTATGTCCATACAATAGATTTATGATAGTTATCATTCTTTCCTAGTACATATTGAAGATCCCAGTAAAGCATAATAATTTGTAAGTATGTATACATTATGGGGAGTGTGACCACAATATGTAAGGAAAATTAGAATCACTGCTATTATAAACCTAGATATAGTTTTAGACATTTCTTAATAATAAACTAGAGAAAAATTAATTTCTTTTCCAAATAATAATCCAACCGATTTATCATTTATTCTATTAGAAAAAATGTTAGTTCAATATTCGAATGAGGATAACAAATTCAGCGAAGTATTTTGATATATTCCACACTGTCAAGACAAGATATATATAAAAATGTAGATGACGCAAGCGAAGTGTATAAAAACAAAGCGAACCAGCCTTGGAATTTATGCGTAAGGAGAGGTAATAACGCGGATCATTGCCTTTCACTTGGTTACTCAAATGTGGATGGATGAGGTCGTTGACGACGCCGACTCAGACGATTGTCAACCATCCCTCAACGTCGTCGCTAATTGAAAATTCTCGCTGGCTCCATTTAAATCTCTATCGACAGGAGGAGGTATTGTACCACTCTACATTTAACCCTCAACTATAATTTAATTATCTTTTACCTCCATCACAAATCAATCCATTGATGTTCCGAATGATTTTGTTAAAGTTCAAAATCTTGCTCTCAAACATATCTAGTTCTCATTGGAAGCGGCAATCAACATGGTTGGAAAAAGTTTTTTAGAGTTGTAAATATTAAGAAACACACGGTGTTGTTTTACATATTATGAAAAGTTCTTTAAAGTTTGCCTATAATTTTATAGAATTTAGAAGTTATCAAAACACGAACTTATACCAATTAAGGATGCCTTATACATAAATACCCTTTAAAGTGGCTTCGCGGAAGGAAAAGGGAGTAAGCGGAAGAAATCGTCGATAGCGGGGAGCGAAGAGTGGAAAATTATAAAACATTAGGGAATTGAGATAGGCTCGGGGGATGTAATGTCATAATCGCTTAATTCCGTAATAATAAAAGAGACATGATGTGAAAACACTTAAAAAGGATATCTTTGTATCTGTAACATTATTAAGTAGATAAATTTAATTGCAATGAAAATTATAAAATATGGAATGATACAATCATTATGATTATATTTTATACTAGAAAGCGGGTCGATTATTTATTATCAAAGCATTATATTATAGTGGTCATTTTACGAAAAACTTTGCTTAATATGTTACCATAGTGGATCTGATGAATTAAAAGAAAATAGCTAAATGTTATTGCATTCAAAGTCGCAGAATAGTTGCGCCAATAGATTTCCGTGTTAAATAAAGGCAAGAAAGTGAATTTCACGTTATCCATTGAAAAGTAATTTCCGCTTTCGAATTTTATTCATTTCACTCGACATTAGTAAAAAAGTTGCGGATGTGAACGGAGGGACGACCCGTATTAAAATATTTTAAGCAGGCTATGAATATGCAAAGACACGGCGCACGGCAGCGGCGGTTAACGATTTGCACGTTTTTGGACCACTCGCTAATTGCAAATATGAACGAATACTTACGGCGAATGTAATTGCTTTCACCGCTACCTATGTACGCTCTTTGCTAAATTTTCTAATGAAAGTAAGTTACTTAATTAACTACTAATTACTGTAGTTCTTCGATACAAATTATAAATTAAACGTTTCCTTGTCGTGTTTGTCTGAACGCGATGAACTACTGAATTTTAATACAGTTTTAACCGACATACCAAGATGAGATTTGGGAATGAATATAATAGTTTTTTTTTAAATCGCCTTAATCGTAAATTATGATATTTGAATTGTAAGTCATATTAATACACTGGTTTACAGATTTTCGAAATATTTTTAACTTAAATTTTTTTAAGACACAAATGATAAAAAAGTTGACTTTACAGGTAATCCGTTACATCTGTAAAGTTAAAGATTAACGATAAAATCTTTATGTTAAAGATAAATGACTGACTACCTTTTGGAAAATAACGAACTAAGAAACTGCTAAAGAAGAACAATTTCTTGTAAAGTGCTTTAAAACTCCATAAACAGTTAACAAGATCAGAATCAATTCGAATCAAAGTGCTATACCGTGTATTATATTATTAGACGGTGGTGAGGAATTGAATTCTATCGGGCCTTTTCAAGAGTGATTAAGGTTGGATTGAGGCGAGCAGCGGACGTATCTATTCAATTAATGCTGTAGTCTGGAGTCAGGTTAGCTGATCCTTCAATTTATATTGCAACTTCGTGAATTGGCCCTGTTTGTACTTATAAACTAAGTGTACGCTTCATAGTCGAATGGACTTGAATGTGACTTAAATTTCGTCGTCTATTGAATTCTGTTGCAGCTATGTTGCTCAAAGTAATAACACCTTATATATCTTTGTGATAATAATAACAATATTTTACAATTAGAAAAAAAAACAATATTATTTGGTATCGAAATATAATATTAATTAATAATGAAACTAGTTTTTTTACTATTTTTGTTTAATATCGTATGTTATTATTATAATTAAAAGTGAATATATTCATAATAATAAACTATTATTTTGAGATTGATTTTCGGAAACATAAAATATTCTAGCATGAAATTTGAGCTCGAGAAGCAATCTCGGCGAATGGTCGACGCTTAGCAGGCCATTTTACCATTTCGATGCATTTCCGCCTGGAAATTACTGTCATTTGTTGAAAGAGGGACGAATACCGCTAAACTATTTGTAAAAGGTAAAGCTATGTGTGTGTTTTGTTTGGAAGTTATAAAAGTTTTGAACATATCGGAAAAATTGACATGACATAGCAAGTATTAATTTATATTTCACAGTTTAAAGGCAAAAGTTTAATTAAATGTTTGTTTTGCGCATATTTTTCATTCGTTAAAGTGACGTATCACGTTGAAAATTTGTCGTAGAGAGAATCCTCGAGATCGACTATAAATCTGGCTATAAAAATAAATCCCTGCAATCAAATCGCGAACAACGAAAAAGTAAGGTTGTTTGTTGCCATCTCACAGAACGTATATGAAAATTGCTACGAACTATTTCGTCGCGGGATAAAAAGGTTCTCAGACCATGAATATAAATATGTATGCGTACGTCCCGATCTTATTTAACTGCGATATAGGGTTGTGAATGAAAATTAGATAAAAAAATAGAAGAAACAAGATTTTGAAACGTATACGTTGTAAAAAACTCATGTCTTCATTTACAATTTTCGAATCAACTTATGAAGAAAGTACTAAGAAGTGATTTATATCAAAATTTGAAAGCATAATGTTAATGGAACGATTTTATTGATATTCAATATATGTACAACCCTAATCCTCAGGACAAATAATAACAGTAGAAAGGTTATAAAAATGCAAGCAGACGGAAATGAATACGGCGTAGCAAAAAATCGATTAATGTATACTATGTGTACGAGGAGTCGAGTTTGTGGTAGAGTTACACGCCACTACCATAGGAAATATAGTTAAAATATTTCCAGTCGGTTGAACTTTTATTTAAGCTTTAACCTTTGTAAAATTAATGTTTTAATCCGGCTGGACCGTGTCCGCTTTTAAATTGAGCTTTATTGGAATACGTGTATATCGTCGATCTTTAAAGCAAAAAAAAAACTAAATTTGTCTCTTGTGTATTTGTTTTTTTTTACTAATTGAATTTTAAAATTTAAATTTTCTTTCGTCAGTTCAAAAAAGTTATATTTTTAATTATATGTTAATCATTGTTTTTTAAAAGTACCCAGAAGATAGAGAGTGTAAATAAAAAAATAGAACAATGTTTATCAATGCCAAAAATGCCAACAGAATGAGAAGAAAATATTTGTTAGTATCGTAGCTGCTACAAATGGATAAATTATCATCGCCGTAAGATTTAAATACAACAGCGTAATGTTTTACTTAATGGATTGTTTTGCGCCGTGATTAGTGAAGCATTACTTTTGGTAGGACGATCTCGATGCTCGGAGATGGCAGACGAGGTGTTTGCTAGATTTATTAGCTTCCATTCCGATTTGTTTACTCAGTTGTTCAGATCCAATTACTTGGCACTGTTTCTGTACTTAATTAAAGGGACGCTTGATTACTCGTCCGCTGTGGGGCTTTGTATAATTGCTATTGTTTAGCAAATGAAGACAAATGAAACTTTAATTTAATGACACTGTCTCATTCAGACGCACGGGAGAAGAAATGTCGTGTTCGCGAGCAGAGACCCGTTTAACCGACAACTTTAAATTGGATACCTTAATGTCCAACGTAAATACAATAGTACAACTATTCTGTACACGATTATATTTACAGTTTAATTCTACCTCCAAACATGAACGTCAATTTCTTGCGTATTAACAGTAGCACATAACTTTTTTTATTTTGCTTTTAAATTTTTATAAACATTTAATATTTGTCTATAAATCTACATTTGAAATGTAAATAAAGAAAACCTTAGGAATATTTTTGTTTTGGGAGTAATTGTTATCACCGTATTAATTACATTGGCTATTAATGTAATATCAATGCCAAGATTAAGGAGAAATAAAATTATTTACCAATATTAAGTTTAATACGGCATGATCTTATAATAATCATTGATTTGTAGGCAAAACTCCCAATACGAATATTAAATATGATTTGACTAGTAAAATTGCATTCCACTTTATTTACACTGTGGATCAAATGGGTGTAGTGTATAAATTGATACAACAGTAATTAATAAAACTGGCTAATTCTAAAAACATGTAATGTTAAAAAGTTAGTATTATCCGTGACTACATTTGAACCTACTTCAATTATGATAAATTTTTCATTTGAACTACCTTCATTTCGATGGATTTGAAACGAAAGTAAAAGAAGAAAAGCAATTGTTATTCAATCAAAACTTTATTCAGGAACAACATAATTTCGTAAAGTTTTGTCGTAAAATTGACAAAACTTTAATTTCACATTGGCTCATTAATTATTTTCACTTCCAGTGATAAATGAAAATAGTTCGCGAGAGCACTTTAATTATCAAGAATTCTTCGGTGTTTGTTTGGGCCCGGCGGAGGCTCGAGGCTCGCTCGAGGCTCCCGGTGGATGGTAACTCGATTCGCCATCGACCGGTGAGAGAGTGGCATACTTTTAATTGACCGTAACTGCGTTTGCCTGGAAGCGTTATTGAATTACGCAGGACGGCACTTGGCTCGTGGACTTGCTAAATAACTCACTAACGTCATAGTTACATGAGCGCGTTGTTCAGAGTATTTTATCCTAAGCAGCATTCAAATTAAATAAATGTTATTTACCTTAGGAACTTATACACCTTAATAGATAAAAGATATTTCATTGAACTTAACTATTTCATTATTAATTTATGGATGTATAAAAATTACTAATGTTTCACTACCACCTACTTTGACTAAAACTGCAATCTGAGCGATTCGTTTAGCTCTTTCCTGTATTTTAAAACATTCTTCGCGCCTGTATTCCTTGAAGTAGTAAGCAGAGGTACAACTAGTGCACTCATATTTTTCCGGCTCATGATGTGATATGTGGTGATCCTGTCGCTATATCAGGCACAAATTCCTAACACCATGCTGATATTGAGTTGAAAAAACCAAAATATCACCCGGGATTCTAACCCGAGACCTCAGCAATGCAACCTTAACACAAAAATGCCACCAAGGTTTTTTTTAATAAAATTACATAATTTGTTCGTTCGAATCGAGAATATGCTTATTTTAAAATAATTAACCTGAATAAAGCTCATGTCATCAGCACCTTACTGTATGCATGTTAGACACAAAGTCCTCTGCGCTTGTTTTCAACTCGTTGAGATAAACCGGTTAGGCTAACTAGAAGCTCACATGGACGTTGTTTATAGCTGGTGGACTCGGGCGTAACAACTTGTTTAACAAGAGCGGAGGCGGGAGAGCACGAGCGGGGGCGGGCGCGGCAGCGGGAGCGGGAGCGAGCCGTTATCGGGCATAGGTCATTGTTACTCCACCCGTTCAAGCGACTACGCTGTAATTACATCGGGGAATACAGCTGACTTTACTTAGCTACGCTACCGGTTTTTAACGTTCCGAGAACTGATACACTATTCCATGTAAGATCTACTCACGATATTGCATATTATGCTAACAACTTTTTGTGAGTCATTTAATTTTATAGAGATTTGATATTGCGATACTAGTGATAAATTATATTTGAAAAAAAAAAATTAAATGTATAATGTCTAGTTTATCTCTTAAATATTGAAAGCTTTTATCGTATCTTTAATTTTTCGACTACAACGTAATTCTTTCTATAAAAGTACTCATTAGGCCAATCACTCATTAAAATATAAGGATTAAAGTGCTAAATAAACACATAATAAAAACTAGTAAGGCGTGAATGGTGAAGGTTTTCCGGGTCTCTGACGTCAGCACATAATTCAAGGCAAGATTAAATGCCTCCTGGACTCCCTACCGGAAAGCCAGAACTCCATTAGACAGGCACGGGTCTGTAAAGTTGGAGTACTTTTATAAACATCACTTAACAAACAACTCGGAAAATTTCTGTGTGAGTTTCACTATTGCCCGGGTTCTTATTGTTTAGTCTTACATATATGCTAATGATAGAAGTTACAAATGTTTTATTTAAACTTAATCTGCAGGTAAATTAATCAATTTTAGGAATTTTACAAGATTAATTGTACAACAAATTACGTAAGTACATTCTATGTTTTTTAGTAAAGATTTAAATATTAAAATTCCACCGCACACAACTCGGAACTGTTAAGAAAAATCCACATTATTCTATTCTGATTTTCAAATCTGATTCAATACTCAAAAACTACTTGTGGCTCATCTAAAAACCTGATTACGTATTTTTGATAACAATAATTATAACTACTTTTAGTTTTGCTTTCGTTTACTAATTAAAAATAAAAAGAAACCTAATCTGATAAATTCACTAAGCTCTCGACACTTGATTTATAAATTAATACAAAAATATCACTTTCATTAAATAATTAACAGCCACGTCGAAAACACCGATCTCGCCGATATCGGGAATGTCACTCTGACTACTTTATTATTAGTTACGACCTTATTATTATGTAACGCTATGGCACGACATTTATAATAAATAACGTCGAATCTATGTAGATATTTTTAGAGGTTTTTTTTATTAATATAATGCCTACAATGATCCGGTTTTTAGATATAATTATGTGTATGTGGTTAGGGACAGACCGAAATAGTTATATTTGCCACGGTCTTGACAGAACTTTCTAGTTTTAATAATATTTATTTATTCAATTAACTTTTAATATTTCTTACTTTTCAAATTGGGTGTCAAATTAACTTTGTCATTACACGAGGGTATCTGTCCCATGTCAACTAAATATGATATTGCCTGTCGACTTCGGTGACGTAATTTATCTTGCGAACATTGTAAATCGGTGACATAAATTTTATTAATTATCATGCTATAAACATTACGATGCTAACGTCGACTGTGAATTTCAATAGTGGACGGAAAATTTTTCTTGCTAATTAGTAAATCTCTAAAAAATAAGCTATAATTGAACATAAGATACATTTATATAACACTGTTGTTTGAAGGTAACCTTCCCTTTTTAAAATCATTGTCATTATGTCAGCTCGGGAACTAAGTGTGTAAGGACAGTGTTTTAACAAAAAAAAATCAAGATTTAAACTAAATTCCGAGGGTCATTACAATTTTTGTTATTAGTTTTGCTTTTAAATTTGTATGCTACGTTTTTCGAACTACGAAAATTATGTTATTTTTAAAACTAAACTTTTGTTTTTGTGACAAAATTTTCATTTTTAAATTTATTAGCATTCGACGTAGGTAACAATAATTTTATAATTGTAGTGCTTTTGCAGACTGACAACAAAAGGCAGTAAAAGGACACGGTTGCGACTGGGCGGCTATTCATTCTGTGTCGCTCTTTACTCTAATGGCTGCCGTTTACGTGGTTACATTGGCCATTGTGTTGGACCTATGCTTTGATAAACACAAATAATCAACGCTACAGACACAGACACAAGGTTTAATAATGCTAAACGATTGCCTATTTCATTTTATATTGTAGACAAACAGACCTCAATACTAGCTACACTAAGATTATGTTGTTTTTAAAATATATTATGACAAAAGATAGTGAAAATAAATAAAGTTCGAGAGGAAGAATAAGTATTTAAAAAAATACAAAAGAAGTAAAGGAGAAGATAAATTGGAAACTGAAAAAAGAAACCTCAAACATTATTTTGTTCCTCGGAGTTCGGGAGCCGGAACCGGATGAGAAAAAAAAAACATATATCACGCTTGTGTTCCCCGAAGGGGTAGGCAGAGGTGCAACTAATGCACTCACATTTCACCATATGTTTTTCCGTCCCAAAATGTGATAGGGGGCAAGCCTATCGCCATATCGGACACAAAATACAAACTCCGGGCTGATATCAAGTTTAAAAAACCCAATATCATTTTTCCCGACTCAGAATCAAACTCCAGCGTTGCAGTCGTACCATATACGTAATACGTGATACTGAGCCACCGAGGCAGTAGTTATCGTCGGATGATCTCACACGATGATATCTATAAATAATTGTTAGACAAAACGCCTAAATTCTAAATATTTATTCTAGTACCAATAAATACAAATCAATTACGTTACTGAAATCCGTAAACAATGATAGTAAGCGCTGCTCATAAGTCTGAAAACCTTTTGATTTTCTATTATTTTATTTGAAATTATCATTCATAACGAAGCATTTTTCTAATAGTAATTTCTCGGTTGGCTGTAGTGTCACCAATGAATTTAATTTTACGATTCGACGCCAACCTTTAATTATAAGCTAAGACTTAATTTATACCAGCATCAAGTCTTGACATAATTTTAAGTTGAAATATAATTGGACGCAGCACGACTGCAACTTGGCTCCAAGCCATGTTTAATATTTACGATTCGGGTAACATATAAATATTATAAAGCAGATGTGGTCTATATCTTTCAGTTTTCTTGGAATATGAAACATTTCATTGTTTCATCATGCCATGGTACCCTGGTTGACTCAAAAAGTTTGTTCAATAACTAATATAAATAGATTTTAGGTATCACTTGTATTAAATACGGTTCAACTCGATAGAAAATCATCACTTTAATTAATTATTAGCTGTCACTAGTACATTTTTGCATATCGCAGTAATGTCATCTATTATACATGACGCTCAAAAGCATAGCAATAATACCATTGATAAAAATCACAAAGACTAGTCTAACAGTACATAATAATAACACAGACAACAAATAATAAATTAGTCTAACACTTGTATAGACTATGATTTCAATTTTTGTATAAATTATTTTTCTCTATTAATAGTATTAACAGAATAATTCAGTATGCAATATATTTAATTTTAAGATGAAATAAAATTTGTGCGCTTAAGTTGGTCAATCAAATTTGTGTCGGCAGCAAATTTTCATTAAATGAAATGGATTAAATCACAATCCCGTAGGGGTTTTATAATAAACATTTTATTAAATTACAAATATTTTCCATATAATTAAGTGACCCTATATCAACCTGTTTGTGGTGTTTTATTGTCCGTTAAGCGCTTATTGCAATCCGATGTCTTTCCATATGCGTCATGTTTTTAATTAATTTACGAATGCCGCGGTAATTGCGTTCATCTACTTTATTTAAATTAAAAATGTATATAAAAAAATAATGCAAATAAAATTTATTGAAAAACATTAAGTCGCCTTAGCTTATTTTTTACTATAGTTTAGACGACCAAATACAATGAAGCAACTTTTTTTAAATTTGAGCACTATTATTTTCTCGACCTAAATCTAGGAATACGAGTCTATTTCATTTACACAATGCCTTATGGTTTCCTATTAAAAAAGTACCTAAAAAAATCATACGTTTCATAATCTCTCTTCTAACTCTATTTGTCTGCAGTGCGTTGATTGTGAAATGCGCTGCAGAAAAATAAAAGTCGAAATGTAGTCACTAGGCATAAAATAGAATCCCGTGTGAAACGCACGGCCGCTGTGTTCTTTTTGTACACATGTGTCTGCTGTCAAAATGTAAATGGAAATTGGTTTTTCACAGATAATAGGTATTTTCTAAATTTTCGTTTACCTTTGTTTGTATTTATTCTTTTGTAAGCTGTATCATTTACAACTTGAGTAATCGAGTTTATAAAATTCAAATTGTAATAGTACAAATGTTAGGCCAACAATTTTTGTTTCTCTTTTCAAAGAAAAAACGTTTTTATCCTACAATAATTTATAACCTATCGTCAAAAATAAAACGTATACTTGTAGTGGAATATTATATAATATTATACCTTTTCAAATTCCATGTGATGTATCAGGTATAGGCAGAAAAAATAATCTGATATAAATTGTAAAAAAAGTAATGAATTCGAAATAATTAGCGATAGAGTAATTACTTGACAATTGCGCAAAATTCTAAAGACTTAAAAATTACTATAAAATAATGAAAGTCTACAGCTTTCAGAATAAGTTATTACTTTAAAAACATTTAAAAGAAGAGTCTCAACGTCAAAGGAAAGGAAAAGCCGCAAATTTTCTTAGTAGACTTTCAATGTAAATAACTTTTAAAAGCACATAGTAAATAAACCCTATTACATTGTAGCTATGTTGAATGTTGCTCAACCAATTCTGATAGAGTAGATAGTCCTAAACTCCGATTAAATCTTTATAGGATTTGATTATCTTAATAAAACATATAGATATAGCGATAAATGTTTTTTAATTGAAATAAAATATATCATTAGACTATATTATTCATGTCTCATATGTAAACTCACCCTTACATTTACAAATTCGAAGATGTATTGAGTTGAGAAACACGAGTCTAAATTCAAGTCAGATATTAGTTGAAGTCTCTCAAGTTTGCCTTAATAGAACCGTTGATTGGTTACATATGACGGTAATGGGACATCAGTCACAGGTTGTGTGGCTATTCACACTGCGAGTCTCTTCGCATTAATGGATGCCATTCACGTCGACTGGGGCGGTGCCTATTGTGTCATCTTCGAGGTCGGATGAACACAAATAATCAACGAGAGGGTTTGCAATACTAAACCGCCTATGTTGAACTATAATATGTATATAACCAACACTTCTGTGCTCATTTTGCTATTCAAATTAAAGTTGACTTTATATGCAACAATAAACATTTTATATGACTGATAGGTTTTATTGTCCTAAAATTGAGCGTAGTACTTTACAGACTGGAATATATTACTTTTAACTGCACAAAAAGTACTCGAAATATTAACCCAAGATAACCATTCTGAAAAAAGTCCTTTTTTTAAAAAAAAAGAAACTGCGGTAAAATTATTTTGGAACTACGCTAACCTTAAACAAGAAAACATAAGTACTGTTTCCTACACAAGATAACTTTGGTGATAAATTTTATCTTTTCTGGTATTTAAGTTTACAAATATTGTCTTAATGCACTGGCAACGCTTATTTTGTTGTTAAAAGTTATAACAGATTAAAAATTATCAAGATAAAAATGTGCTTAGCAGCGCATTATTAAACCGATAACTATTGCGATGCTAAAGTAATATTTTGCGAGAAAATTTTATATCTTTATAGATAATTAGATAAATGAATTTGCGTTTGATAAAATTGTGAGTTATTGAATCTATAAAGTTTTGCTTCAAAATTGTAAAAATCACTGGCTGTTATAGAATATTATTCAGTTTTCCTTTGTGCCGTGCCGTGGTCTATTTTGACTGCACTTTCATATTCGAACAAAAAGTATATTGAGTAGCTATGTTACGTAGAGTCCCCATTTTAAATATTTCTATAACCGTTTTTTCCAACCTACTTCGCGTGGAAAAATAAATTTGAAACTGGGGAAAATAATAAGTTCAGTACGTTTTATTCAGCTACTATTACAAATTTTACATAGGAACAAATAGATTTTCGATATTTTCAGAAAATTTCTGACCAAGTTAATGGGTAGAAAAATATCTAAAATGGGTAAATTAACGATTTTAATGAATTAAACTTAAAATATTTATTGAACAAACTCAGAAACGTTTCTATCAAAATATATAACCCATCTTATGATAAACAAATTTCAATTAAAGTTCTAACTATAGCCGGGGATATACAAGCCTTATTCAGTATTAATTAAATTTATACTTCGGCTTCACTGCGCACATTTATTACGCCATTTATGGGTAAGGTCCAACCCAACGTTTCAATTAGGCATACGTTGAATTCTATTGTCACAAGTTACAAATGTATTACGAAAGTCGTATATTGCTATATATTTTAGTTATTTTTATTCATCTATCGAAGATCTATAATTTACATGTACATTTCCAAAAAAATGTGTTTTATACGAAACCTTAAATCCTGCTTTAGCATAAAGTTTCAAAGGGAGAGATAAAACTATTGATTAATATTAATCCAAAGAGAATTTTTAATAATTTAACACTCAAAAAAAGTAGTATCACATATAGTTTTCAAAACAATAAGCATACAAGTACTTGAATAAACTAAACTTATCTATCATTCTCATTTATTCACTATGCGATAAACATGAAAATTATTTGCCATGATAATCTATACCGCAATGTTATAAGGTCGTATCATGTCATATTTTTGCTTTCCATTTACGACAAATAAACGACATATTTCACCATATTGGCTTCTTTATCATTTCGTTTCGCGAAGATGACTTCGTGATGCAATAGAAACGGCAAATTGAATTGATTTCAATATTCCGTCTACATTTTTCCTCTGGATATTTTTCGTTGCTGTTCTACATTTTACATAAACTAATTTCCTCAGCAATATTGGTCTTGCGACAGTTCTGTAGGCGCGGCCGGCTCTCACTAAAAGAAACTCTTCGAGATAGGGGACTTCGACGACCAAATCAAATCACTCGACCTTACTCTACAGGAGTAAAGTTGCAGTTAAATTTGTTTTGCATATATACAAATATTTATATATTGAGATATTATTCAATCTATTTCAATATATACATGTTCAAAGAATTTCCGTAAAATAGGTTATGTTTTAATTATTATGTCCCTTTATATTCTCTTTAATTATTTCAATCTTAAAATATCAGCCGCTGTACTAAAAGAAATCACAATAGATCGAAGTGTGGTTTTTTCACATAGAATTTTAGTTATAATCGTTCGCTGTGATAGAATAACTACAAAGATTGTACACCTCTATTGCCATAAAAAAAAACTTAAGATTCTTTATTATTTTAAGCTAAACCCATATTTTTTAAAATTTGATACAGAATCAGAGAACGAATGAAAATATAGAAATAAAAATCTGAATAAGTATAAACAGTCTACACCTGGTAGGTAGACAAATCGATCTAATGAAGTACGGTATCTACTAAACAGGCGAATAGGTTCGATACCGTTTTTAATCGAATAGCAACTCTGATTTAACGCAATTGCTGAGATTGCATCCCCTTGGCGCTCCACACTGCCAGTCACCCTTCAACGAAGGGGGAACGTTAATATGAGGATATGAGAATTTACTGTTTAATCCAGCTGCAGGCCAATTTGTTAATATTTTCATTCAATCCACTTAAAAGCAATCCGTTTGTGAAGTTCATGCAGCTATAATGGAGTATAGTACAGTTTTTGTAGAGCCCGTTTTATTAAGTAAAAAGATTTCCCTAAGCGCAATGCGGTTGCAAATTTTTTTATTTGTTTTTATTATACTAATAAAAATAACAAAATGTATGACACCAATGTGATCAGATATTAAGTTTTGCTTACTAACTTGAATCCAGTTTTAGCATAGGTCAAATAACTGGGGACATATAACTTGAAGAATTTTTTATAATTTACACGTATTAAAAGCATTTGCTGAAATTTACGTCGAAAATGCTATTTTTATACAGTTCCTTTAAAAGTATGTAAAAACATTTCTACAAAGCATTCGTACTTCTTGTCTTTTTATTATTAATTTTGAAATTTCAAGGGAATAAATTATAATACTTTTTGAAGTAAACCACGGGCACAGTGAGGCTCCGGTTCGTTGGCGTCCGTCCGAGCTGGCGCGCCCTTTATCAATTACGGCTAAACAAGAAAAATGACCGCCCGTAAGCCTACACAAGCCTAATTAAAGCAAGTAGGTAAATTTCGGGAAGAGCACTGGTGTCCTTCTCAACCCACCTCCTCGCCTCGCCCGCTTCAAAAAACAAGTGTTTCAACTTTTAGCTACGTAACTTTATTAAGACCTTGTAAACATTGATTTGAGCTTTGAAAATAATATCTTTTACTATTTTAATATCATTGTAGTAACGTCTGATGAATAAAGTTTTTAATTAAGATTTAATACTCTTTTTTTAATTTGACATAAAAATAAAAACAAAATAAAAATAATCCGAAATGATATCAGCAACTTTAAATGTAAAGCGTTTATAATATCTCCATTATATCGCTGAACATTAACGTTATTTTTAAAGGAGCAATAAATCATTTACGCTACATTTAATATTTGTCGAACTCTCCCTTCTAGTGTAAACACTATTAAAACACATCGTGTAGGGTGTGACCTGTTATAGCCCCTAAAATTCTTGCGTTTCACGTACGTGAAAAATTCTTGCCTCAAAATCTTTCACTTTTGTAAGTCGTTGTATTTTCATTACATAATCGTCACGTCAAATAAAATATTACACGTCACTCCTTCCTATAACATTGTGTACATTATTATATTAAAATGTTAGTATGTATTTATGTACAAAAATCACAATTTATAAATACACAATAACGACAGCACGCTATTTTAAATTTTATTACAATATCAATCAAAATATTCACCAAAGTATTACATTTGTATGTACTCGTACAAGTAATTAGAGATCACAACTGATATGAAATATCGGCAGCAAACATTAATTAATTCTAGTCACAATATAGGACACTAGTACTGTGGCGACTTATATGTAAAACTAAGGGATTAAACATCGATTATAACAAAAGTTACGACTTTATATGCTTGCTGGTAGTGGCAGCTTTCTAGAGGTCTAGACGACGTACAGGAGACGCACATCGGAGTGGGCGCTGTCGGCTACTTTGCATTATAATCGAGTTTCCACAAAGTAAAACAAAATCTCGGAGCCGCATTAATATTCAGCGATAGGGCTCGACGCATAGCCGTTGGATTGACGTTTAACATGCAAATTGCAATCTGAAAATCTAGCAAAATTGTGTGTGACTAAACATTTTCGTCGTTATTAATTCTGGGCGCAGTTGTTTGACTCGGTGGCGGGAATATAATTTAAATGCTAAACAAGTTTATTCCACTAACACAAAATTGGTCGGGACCGGGAGCATTGCTCATTGGGAATTGAAACAGACAGGTGTATTAACCGAAGGCCTTCACGCCAATGTTAATTTTAATGAACCGAGGACCAATAGTACTCATCTAATGAAAATCACAATCATATGTATATACAATAGTTTAATTTTTAACAAAATATGAACATCTGTTGGATAGCCACAATTTCTGCTGTCACATTGGCTACGAATAAATCAAAACAACTCATTATTTTTTAACTAGGAAATTTACTTAGGGTTTTCACCATTATCAATAATGTCCTAATGATTAAATGTTTAATTACACATTTCGAAAGTATAAAACGATTAAAGTAGCGAGGGAGAGACAAAAGGTATCAGTTGAGCGGGGAGAGTGATGGATACTGAAAATAAATCAAGTCTCAGGACTCGGCCAGGGATGACCAGATGCGCCCTCCGCGAGTAATGTATTGCAGCGCGTTTTTGTTCTTTATACTTAATGCAGCCAGTGTGAAGGTTGTCCATTGCTATCGATATTTATGTTACGACTGTTTAAATTTGCAACGTATACATGTATGTAAATGCATGGAAATCAGCTGAATAGTAGACACGGGTGCAATTGATAGTTATATCGTTTACACTTCGACTGCTTTTCTAAATTTACTTGATACAAGGATAATTGTTAACAAAATCACAATAGATATGAATGACGTACTTCAACAACATCTTCATTAAAAACCTACGTCCAAGCGACCGCATTTGCTTGCACTACAAGCCCGCTATAAAACTGAATTTACTCATTCCCTGGACGTATATTTCGCTCGGTCGAATAACAACAAACAGATCGCAGTTCCGTCGGTAACGTACAAATATAAACGGGAAATGATTCATTTCGTATTTCGACACATGCTCGAATTGAAAGGTCGGCTGCGAGTGACGTATTTTTAATTACCTCCGACCACGTCGTCGTATAGGTTCCATATTCAATTTCTATAGTGGACAATAAATAAGTTGACTGCCTCCTCCATACCGCGTACAGCCAAGAGCGGACGCAATTGAATGCGGTTTTTTAATTAAGAGGTTTTATTCGATACAGTTCTATTGGCATTGTGATATATCCTATTTTTGTGTGATTTGATATATTTTCTTTAGATAAGAAGATTCTTTTGGTAATATTTTTTAGTTAAATATTTAAACCAACCATTAATTAATTTACCAATAACCGGTCATGTCTAGACTTTATCATATTGTACGAATTATAACCTTTATTACTATAGATCTGGGATTATGAAATGCAACAAAAAGCTCAGGTTCACGAAAAAAAATCGGTATTTGCGTCGTTCCCCATAAATTTATAAATTGAATAATAAGTTGCTACTCTCCGCTATAGGCTTAATAAACGAAATATCTATATACCTAATAGTAAACCGTAGATGACCTTGAAAATTTGAAACTTGTGTAGGATAAAAATGCATTTAGCAATGAGATTTTTCTGTTTGTTAACTTAAATAAATTAATGATATGTACGGTGTGTATGAAATAGATATGCTTTATACCTTCTTTATAACTGCTGTAGCAGATTATTACGTTCATTAACTGGAGCCACGTAACAGGCTTTCATAAGCCCGTGAGTCATGTTTAGGTAAAAAGGTAGCTATTTTAATTACCCCAATCTTGATCGAATCTCCGTGCGAGCTTGATTGAATTTCCGGACGGGGGCTATCTCTCGTATTTGCGAAGCGTTGTGGCCGCCCGCTGCGCTCGCCCGCTTCGGCTCACTGGCCTGTGACGTCACACCGTCTATTACATTTTTTTATTATCCACCAGTAAACAGTTCGTAATAAAGTCATCTTGTTGTATAAACAAGAAAACAAAGTTGACTACAATAGTTAGTAAAACTTTCGTGAAAGAAATACGAATGAAGAAGCATATAAATTTTCTTCGATCATATTATTTTATGAAGGTTTATTATTTTTATAACATGAAATAAATAAAAGCTTTCACGCTTTTCAAAATAACAAAAAAGTGGGCAGAGAGATCTATTTACCTTTGTAGAGGATCGCGGCGAAGGAAGTAAAACACTAGAATCAATTCCAAAAAAAAAATAAAAATTATTGTGCGCACTCGCGACGGTGGGACGGTTGGCCGTTGACTATTATTCCGTGCCACGAGAACCTTCCAAATCTCATCTATTTTTTATTTTAAATTTATACATAATTTATTGATATACGTACTTAATAACCGATATTTGCTCAGGTAGTTAATTTTGTTACGCATATATAAACAGATACTAAGCTAAACTAAAATTAAACAAAAGGCTAAACTAAAGCTAAACTAAAATCTTTACAACAAGTTTTTACGTAAGTATATTCGAACATGTGTTACCTATTATCACGCTTTTTATTATTAACGGCAAAAAAACGAGAAAGAATTCGAACATATCTAATCAAAAGAAACCCTATTTTAATAAAATGAAGAGAAACCAAAACAAATTTTACGACACCAATATAGGTACAACGAAATTGCTTTACGTGGATACTGAAGAGTTACACTTGATTGTTGGTTTATTATAGCAAATCAGTGTATGTATTCAAAAGGAACCATTTCACTAAGTACTACATTCTCAATCTTGAGGAAAATATCGAAAAATCTTTAATAAAATCGCAATCGTTACCTGCTATTGAGACGTAGGTTCACTGAGGGTTCTATGATTGATGCGATGTATAATAAGGCCCGCAAGTATCGCAATTTGTTTACCCTCATCGCTCTACTACTTATATTCTATATATACGAAACAAGACAGGTTTTTCACGACGTATTTATAATGATCAACAATGTGAGCCCCTACATTTCCCAATAATTGGACAAAAGGTCCCCGAGGAACCAATTCTACGGTACCTCGTGTCGTTGATATTAATAGGTATATCTGATATTTATAACTATGTAACATTCATATTACAACAGATTTAAAGCGCTTTTCAAAAATGTGTTCTTTTCGTATGTAAGATTATTTATTTACTATAAAATAAACTTCATTGCAATGTTGTCTGACTAGTGTTTATAAAACGTTAGTAGATTTCAAGTAAAAAAATCTTCTATTATACCTTAGAGTAACGATCAAACAATCTACGGATCTAAGCTGCCAACATTTTTTTTAAAGTGTAAAACTTTTCTATAAATAACAAAATCAAATACGATTATATATCCAATGTAAATGTCATTTTCTGGATTATCTTGGAAACCAAAAACAATTATATTCTTAGTAATATTCACTGCGTCCTACGTATTGATGTGATCGATACGGTATCTTCCCTCTCGATGCTCGTCGTGAGTCGGCACGTGTTCGTCATAAACCTGCTTTTACTGGGACCGGCCTATATTCTCGACGACATAGAGGGAAAATGCTTTCCCAAAGCAGTAAAAAGTGACACATTGCTGTGGCTTTTTACATCGGCTGGCCTTTTTGTACCAAAATAAACATGGCTACGAGACAGATGGCCCTTCGTCTGGGAAATAACGAATTAGTAAACATAATTCTATCCGAACGTTGCCCACGAAAATTGTCGGCTTAGAAACTGTCTCTCGGAAAATCAACTTCTATTATCTATTTTCTTGTGTTTGGTCTGAGTAATTGGTAAGTAACAAAGTAAAATACTTTCTTTTTAGATGATGATGACTTACATATGTCTGGTTTATAGCAAAAGACGCATCACTGTCATATTTTAAATTTTATATGCAAGATAAAATACGAAAAGCAAAGGGTGGTCTTTACTTTATTTATACTTGGCATCAAAACAAACTGGCAATAAAGGAAAATAGCAAGTTGTACAATAGACAACTCCCAATCACCGATATATGATTTTTATAACACTTTACTTTTCCTTAGTGGAGCGAAATGGCGTCATCATCATCAATTTTCCTACTATTACATTGATACAACCGTTACTTTACATAACATATTTATTTAAAAATAAACGTACCTTGTAATAACAACAATGCACTATAAAACATGCTTAAAGCTGAGTTACGATGTAGTGTTATTCTTACTTATGATAACATGATATTAAACGCAAAGGCGCCCCGTGAGATAACATTGAGGTACCAAGAATTTTCATCGCCGTCGGCCTGCAGCCGCCTTTGCAATATATAGCCGTGACATTCCAAGAAAGAGACGGGCCTCCTTTACTCCTACGCCATGTGTCTTAAGTTAGAAAGAAACGTCTAAGAATTTACTCGCACGTCTCAAATTTCTAAAGGTTTTATTGCATTCCCCGCAAGCACAGACGCTTAAACTTTATTGCTGTGGGATTGAAGTAATATTTGCAGCGACTAAATGATGTCGGGGCAATTTCGTGTTATTAAAAGCTGTCTGTGCGGAGGCTCAGGTCAATAGTTTGGTGTTCCGGAGATGTTTGCGCTGTATAATCTAGTCGGGAACTTTCCATCGGTCGCATTCCTGGTGAGCGGCGCGCGATAACAACACGTGCCTTTTCAACTATTTGCCGTTACTGCAGCTCGATTCGCTGGAAACTTTGAATAAAACTCGAATAATATTAAATTATAATAAACATTGACAGGCAAATGTGATAAAAATCTGACTCAATCAAACAATAAGCGTTATCGCGTCATCATACTCAGAAGGTTTATACTGTCTAATTTAGTTGCGAAAATATGTTTTGATTTTAACTGAACTTTACAACTATAATATTACTGAAGTAATTAGCTTCGCATACTCATGTTGCCGACCTAAGTCAATACGTTCCCGCTTTATAAAAACGTTTCGTACATCCTGCTGTCACAAATAAATAGTTAATACTTTACACTAATTTGTTTTTTTGCATTAATATATATTTATTATAAGTTAATTTATACTAAATTCTTTTGTAAAGATAATTATCGTATTACAATAAGGCTTGATAATCGATCTTGTGTTGTTATTTAAAATCTTAAATAACATTATTAACTGTCTCGATCTTCACAATCAAATTTTTA
>JAABKM020000028.1:4021560-4032113 GCA_016277805.2 Papilio aristodemus | reverse complement strand
TATTGCAATATTCTTTTGTAACCATGTATATGTATCAATAACTGTTGATGTACCTATATAAATAAATAAATAAATAAGGCTTAATCAAATACCATTATGTCAATTTCACAAACAATTCTATATATAGAACTATAAACGGAAATTCCTAGAAAGATTCTAAAACACTTCCAGTGGAGTGGTTTCTATTGGTGTCGTGTCCCAATACACCTTTACAACGCCTTTGTTGTACATCGCGATATCCCAAGAACATTTTATTGGATATTGATTGTTAAGATTGTTTTTCATTATTAATATTAGTGCTAACAGATATTAAAATATTTCAAATACTTATATATCTAATTTCCTCTTTCCATTTATCAAAGATTACGATACATAGGGTGTTGCGACTTTCTTTACATTGATCTTTTATTTTGAGCATTTAATAAATTTAACAAATCTTAGTATAATTCACTAATAATCTGAAATTATTATAACACAATGTACATTGATTATTTCAAACCAAACTATTGCGATATATTACAGTTCTATTCTATGTTGTTATTAAAATAAAACGTCAAATATCATTTCAATATCAATCTGAAAATAAAATTGGTAATAATCGATATATAGGTAAAGTTTAACAAAAGACAAGTAACATTGAAGTTGCAACGACGGGCATATTTCTATCGATCCGGTCACACCCTCCAGATATGATTAGCAGCTAATTGAATACGAGGGTGCGATACTCGCAGTTTAGTTTTCTAATTTACGGGACTTTCGTCTGCTTGAGTGAAAGGGTTGAATTTAATTATCTTCACGTCGGCAACCCTCAAGTAAATCTCGCAAAAAATGGATGAAATTGCATCCCAATTAAAAAAAATCCTTCGTTATCTTGCAGTCTCATTATTCCATCTACAATGAACTGATGGTAAAAGTTTAGAGCTTCACTGCTGCGGTTAGTTGAGACGTCGTTTCTGTACTACAAATTGCGATTTAATGCTTTACATGTAAATCCTTTTAGAACTGTATTGCATTTTCTGTTATTATTTATACTATTTTCGTTAACAAATTTCTGAAAGTTATATCGTGTTAATCCACTAAAAATGTTGTAAGCGAGTAATTTATATTGATCTGATCATTGACATGTCAGGCGAAAATAAAAGTATGGACAAACAGAATCGTAAATAGACGCAGATGGCTTTAAAACCTTTAATGAAATGTAAGTTAATTTTAACCTTAGTACCAATTAATTTCTCTAGCGATAATAACCTTATCGTTTAGTACAAAAATTGCTTAACATTTTGCATTCAAGTCGTCAGTAGTTTTACATAAGAATCAGTTTTTACATACTAGTAGCGAAGGAAGAAGAAATGTATTTATTCATGCCTAAATTGCAACTTTGTTTACGAGTAACCTATCGATTAGCTTTTGTCATTTACACAATCTACACCCTTGCAGAGTCAATTATGCAAACACCTCATAATATCTTTTATTTGGTTTTCACATAGGATGGTACTTTAGGAGCAAATATATCAAGGCGAGTTTGCTTTGTACAAAACTTTAAAGAGACGCGCGAGGTTCATTTGAATGGTACATAATTTGCATACTTATTTACATTATCTCTGCAACACACAAGTGGGACCCTTTCATTATCAAATTTGCAGGGAGAGGGCGGAGCGGGGAGCGCGCCGCGGGAATACCAAGTTAAAGTTGAAAGCGATTATCAACGAATTCCATGCAAAAAACGACACCCGATTAACAAAGCAATAAAACTATAGGGGGTCCGATTTTATTTTGATATTCGAAGCGACGTGCAAATAAGATTAGAAAACCTACAAGTTTTAATTTAAATAATGGTTATAAAAATGTAAAGAATAATTTAATCCGTTTAGTACTTTCAGAAGTTAACCATTACAAGGAAAACCATTCTCGATTTTGTAATAATAGTACATAGATAAAAATTAATTCGTACGGAAATATAAATATATCCCAATTTTCAATTTAAACCAGTAAAAAATTCTATCAATATATTTTTGTTCGTCGCACTATTAATGAAAATAAATATTTAGATAGAAAACAAAATTTAAATATTGAAATGCCTATCAATATTCAAAAGCTCTGTTAGTGAATTGAAACCGGCTTTTAACAAACAAACATTTTCCATAAAATAAAAAATAAATATATAGTAGTGGCTTAAATTTACCATTCACCAGGCAGAGCGGATAGGTACGTGTAAAATATTTTCAGTGTAAGTGAAAGTCGCGCGTGATAGCTCGCTCTGACGGCATTTCGCTATCAATCATTTATCCGTGAGTCGCTTCCAACGATACCGCGAAAAGCTCTATAGCGACTACGCTTTTATAATGTATCACGTTTAAAAGCGACTTTAAAAGACTCCCCCTGCCTTCATTGTGAGACGAAAGGAACCGCGCAAACATAATAGATTGATACCGGATCTTGATAAGCGCGTATTGAGTTTATTTTCGTAAATTTTATCAGCGCCGAAAAAAAAGGAAATTTATTTCGTCGCGTCTTTCGAATTCGGATTTATTTTACGAAATTAAATTGCTAAATCCATCTCTTTTATGCCATGTACTTTATACATGTTCAATCATGTTTACATCTTTTAAATTACAAGGCCTCGTAATTGAAAAGTTAATAATTTGATTTTTAAATTGAAAATAAAAGTACATGGAAAAGATATATTATTTTAAGTTTTTATTTAAATCCCTAAAAATAATAAAACAAACTTTAAATAAAAGCTTGTAAAAAAGGTAACATAAAAAGGATTGCATCCTGGTGACAAACCTGTAACATGGTGTTTAAGGTTTTGATCGATACTAATTATTTGTATATTATTGTTTCAAAAATTACAAATCTATATAGGTGCAGTATATGCTGACTTTCATTCTATTTATACCATACTAATAACTTTGCAATCTTGCCGTAACATTGTATTCGTATCAATTTATTTACCAGGCCTCGATAGTTTGTGTCGTTACCATGAAGGTATCAGTTTATTTCGCTCGTGTTGCGAAGTTATTTCTAAATTGTTCTCGATAACGAGTAACTCTGACACGATTGGCCGTCTATAAAGGTGTATCGGCGTCGTTACTCGGTATTTTCTTACAATCTCGGCAAGGAGCGGCTGGGACAGCGCTCGTAATGGACCAATATATCAAATAGGATTAAGTATAAATGAGAGTAGCGTAGTTGCCTGATACTTTGTTGCACGACATGACCGGAATAGGTGCCAGGATACTATTTTATTACTTTAAAATGTGTTTAAAGTAATAATATATTAATTATTAAGAGTCTTTAATGATCAATCTTACTATTTTGGTTTATCATCTAAACTGGATATAAGGCACTAACATAGAAATTTCGAGAAAAAAGTACATAAAATTAAGGGATTTATAAAACCCAAATGAGATCAATAATTTTAATTAAATTATCGTGATATCTTATTAGATATAATGGCATTAGTCAAAAAAGAATATTATATCATAATATTTTAATCATAGATATAAGTAAATCAATATTGATCAAAAACGAATATTTTATTATACTTCATTGGATGTAGTTAAAGAATCTCTTTTAGCGAGGGAAAAAGAAAACAAAACTACATAATAAACAGACTGCAAAGTAGCCTGACTAAATCGCATTTGAGGGCAAAAGAAGACGCGCTCGGCAGGAGGAGGCCGGGGCGCAAACGGCTCGAATTATTTCGCTCGAGTGAGCACAGCGCGAACACTCTATCAAAGAAAACGATTTGTACACACCCTTAGTCTACTGTGTAAGGATTGGTTTGTTTGAGTTCATACTTAAAGGTGGTAACACGAAAATTTTGAAACAGCGTATTTACTGACTGTAAAACTGACCTTAAAAAGTAAACTAATGTTAAGGTCTGTCTATACTCGCTTTACTTTAAGATAAAATGATCTTAATAGGAAATTAAAATTTTAGGAAAGTACAGGAAAAATAAAAGAAAACAAAATTTAAAAGTCGTAAGGAGCTTTTTTTGCAATGGTATTTTACACTCGATTAATGTGGACAGGACAGGGCGGACCACGGCTAGTGGTTCTAGACACTCTCAGTGCAACTCTCTCCCTTGATTAAAACTCGGAATAATAAACGACGAAACAATTTTCCTCCGTCGCAACGCCCACTCCGCAAACTAATGCTGAGATATTTAATTTTGAATGAGAGATCAAGGATTCATCTTTCTCGTCTATCTGTATATATGTACATCGAACATGAATGTTAGTACTCTAAACATTTGATTGAGGCTGTTTAGGATTCGATCCAGGATACACTCAATTAAATAAGGTATATAAACTGTCAGTTATCATGGATTAAATCAAAAATACAATTTCTTTACAGGTTTTTTTAATATATTATCTTATAAAAATACGTATGTTTTTTTTCTCTTTATATGTGCTGTTGTTTCTATCTAAAAGTATAGAAAAACGTTATGAAAATTGGCTCGAACTACCCAAAATCCATAACTGATCTTAATCAAATTAAAATGAACAGATATTTTTTTTCTTATTAGTTGACACTTAAAATGTTTTAAGTCTTAATTCCTAGTTTTAGTCTTAATTCCCTCTTTTAGTTACTTTGATAACATAGCATGTCAAAAATGTATTTTATTATGAAGAAAGAAATATTTTTTCTCGGAATTCATGTCCCCGAAAAGTCCACGTCATTGATATTCAACTCAAATATGATTGTCATGAGTCGATTTTTTTCCAAGGAAAGTTTCAAATAATCCTGATCCATCGTTATATAAAACTTGTAAGTTGTTCGCGTCTCAATGGATAATCGAGTTTATACTTGAAGGTCCGCCATCAATCATTTAGTTCGCTCGCCTCCTTCGCGGATGGATCTGCGACGCCGCGTCACAAAACTTCTAAAGACTCGCATGCGCTTGTGACATATCAAACATTTGTTCCACTAAATGAAGTACGTAATAACACAACGTGATTATTCACGTATGATCAAACATAATTGTCAGGCTTTCTTTCTATGTATAGAAAATATTAATACGCAGTTTTCGATGTTTTCGAAACAATTCAGGAATAAAAATACACGAAATGAACTCTATAGTACAATCAAAATTCAGATTCCATTAATTAAATTAACTCGTAGTTTTATATAAAATATTAATTTATGGTCCGTTTGTAATAACTCATAACAACATCACTGCATAGTCTGAAAATTTTTACTGCGACAGCGTAATTTGTAAAGTCTTTCTTGTATTGAACTTTTGGATAATATTATAAAATAAAAATACAGAAAACGTGCAAATATACAAAGCAAAAATAAATGGAAACGTTTCACAAAGCGTTTTTCCTCGGCGCCATGTCTAGGCGTGAATGCGACAATAAGCTTGCGACTTAAAGTTAGGACCCTATTTAGGATAAGGGGCAGAATATCGAATTCACTATCGACTCGACGAAAATTGCTTGAACATATGTTGATTTACTTTAACTTTGTGTGACGTATAGCAAACGAGACTAGACAAAACTTTTGAAATACTAGAGAGTTGCTCGAATTGAAATATTTTCTAGTTTAAGATCCAGATCTATAACATTGTAAATAGGTAGATGGGAGTCAATGAAATATAGCGACTGTTTACTCTATGAGCTTTCTATGATTGGTATTTGTTCGAACAAACAATAAACAAATAATCAAATCATTTCAACATAACAATGGTAAAATCAAATACTATAAATAGGATTGTTTACATTAGAACAAATTAAATACGTAGTACAAGAATTGACAAAAGAATAGAAGGATCAATCCGAGAAACTCTATAAAAGAAATAAGAAGACCATCTAGACAGATAGCTGTATGAGTGTTTTATGAGCACTTAAGTGGCTTCCGGATGGGGGATGTTTAAAACTCCGCACGAGTATCGCGGAATCAAGGAGGACCCACTCAAGACACGACAAATGTCGGATCCATCGTTACGAGGCACGTTTTATGGATAGTTAAAAAGTTTACGAACACGTTTTCTACGTTAACGTTCAATTGAAAAAAAATCTATAATTCTTTGCTGAGATAAATATAAGAGTAATGTTTAAACTAAGAAATAAAAAATAAATGTATACTCTTAATAAGTAATATTCAAACCTACTTTGTTTTTATGGATCGCAAAAATGTCTTTTATTTTTCAAAATATGTATAAGCATGTGATTTTGTTATGTTTACACATTCGTGCAAGCTATTTTTAAATTAAAATCACAATCAATTGATTTTAATCTGTCTGGTTTTGGTAACAGCTTTTAAATTCCTGATGTAATTGTGAACGCTTTAAACATTATGTTTTATCAAAACTACAGTGCAATTAAAACTATTAAAAAGGTACGTGGGAATAGCAATAACAAATAAAATTAGCATTTAAAACGATATTCGCTTACAAAAACATCATTTAACAGCACGTAAATATCACAGGTAACGCTCATGTCTATTTCGGGAAATTTCAACTTTGCATAACAGAAATCGAATAAATTTGTCAAAAAGGTTTACTTATGTTACGAAAACATTGCTGATTTTATCGATAAAATTAAATAAAACTAAATGTCACGAGTTAATAATTATTAAATCGAAAAGTTACTTTTATACTTTTTCCAATTACATACTTTGAAAAACTAACTAATCAGAAAATAAACTGACAGATTTATTCATAAGATAAGTATCTTTTTACTAGTAATGCATAATAATTCGATCAAAAGTCTTGTAAACTTCAAAAGCCGTTGCTTAAATGTTTGCACCCCTATAGAGATAACAATACAGCAAAGATAAAAATTAAATTAAAGCAAGACTCCGAGGGGTTTCAATTTTCGAAAAGCAGCGCAGAAACTTGAGACGTGAATTCTTGTTGCTCGTTGCGAAATGATATTGCATCTGCAACCGCGGCCAGCGCCGTGCGCTTCAGGCTAATTGGTGTGAACAGATTTTAAATTGAATACACACCTCTTTGGCTTTTATTTCTTGAATATATATAAAAATGAAACCATGTTTGCCTTGCAAATTAAATTAAAATAAAATGGCGGAAAGAAGAACGTATACTTATAGATTTATGACATTCAGCGAACCGAGAAACGGTTAAACTATCGATAAAAAAGTGGTCTAGAGTGTCTTATGTGTTTTTTTTTTTGTATTTTCGACAAGTGGAAAAATTTTAAATTAAATTTTACATACACTTAATTAAAGTATTTCACTTGTAGACAGTAAATAAAACTTTAAGAGACTTTGAGATTACATTAAAAACTTTTATTAATTAAAAAAAATTACTCCTAAATTCATTCATTATTCTTTCACCATTGATACTTGACGTTTTTTGATAGTCATTTTAAATTGGCATTTAATACGAAGTTTAGAAATAAAACACTTCTCATTAATAAACTATACAAAAATGTAAATAAGTTATATTAAACAAATATACCGGTGATTAAGCTTCACAACCAGAGTTCAGGAGTAAACAGACACAGCTAATTTAATACAGCAAAAAGTGTTGCGACGGAGTAGTAAGAGTAGAAATTAGAGGGAATGGAATATAGTTTACTTTAAGTTAAACTTATTACGGTCCTCGAGAAACAAGCACTCGGAGGCTCGGGCTGGGCGCGCGGGTCAAGTGCCCAATTTGTCACCCGCGCAAACTTCCGACTACTTCGGCCGGTCCCTGTTCGATTCCATTAAACTTTCAAGACCTTTTGAAGCTATTTTCTTGTTCGAATCAAGATTTGCCTAATTCATTCAATTCCACCTACGTAGTTCATTTATATTTATTTATCTATCACTTATATTTATTTCTTTCATATTCAAGTCTTTTTTTATTTACATGGTAAATAAAAAACACCGCTCGAAATCCACTTTTGTTTTATGCGAACCTAAATTTAAATTCATAAAATTTACGGCCCGTATTATTTTAGCGCCGTCGCCTGATACTAAGTGAAAGAACAAATCAAAATAAAACCCTCCCAGGGACACTTACAATGCGCTATCATAAAAATTAAATTACGGTAAGAGATTCTGTGTAAGTGCGCGCCATTTTAGCGAGGCGCGGCCGCGAGGGGTCGCGGTGCGCGGCCACGCCACATCAAAGCGTCTACTCCTGCTTACAAATCAAATTTAGTAGCTTCCTTCTTTCGTTACGAAGCGAAAGTGAGTACCGGACCAGCTAGTTCATAAGCCCGACTATACGTGTTTTACATCGATTGTACCAGACGTACAAAAACTTTAATTGCAATGGTGGCAAATAATAAAAGAAGGTAGTTTTATAGGATTCGCTTAAAACTGTTTTCTTTCTCCCTTCTTCCGTGGGGCAAGGTATACCGTAACATTGATTGTAAATATGAGTGTAAAAATCGTTTATTCTTAACAAATCTATCTCACATATTTTTTAAGAAATTAATCGATATTTAATTACAATTTATGTTGTCGAACTATCCCGCAACTTATAATCTGATTGACGCTGTTCATAAAGTAAAGAAAAACATGTTCATCCTTGTAATCCTAAAGATAAACGAAACAAACTTGGAAATTAAACACGAAGTAAATAAAAATACATTGAGAATAGACGCCCGGAGCGCGGCGAGATCAAGAGGTTAATTTGTCAGCCAGAAGCGAGTCGGTACCGGCGCAAACCAACGCAAACCGGTGCGGACCGGCGGCCGCTGCAACTCGATTAAACTTCCACCGAAGTACCTTTACAAGTAGGCCCTACTTAACACAACTCGCCTGTACATTCACAGAGGAAATTTAATTAGCTAAGTTATCAGGAGTGCGGGCTGCCTCAACAACGATCATGACCTCTGCCTTGATTTAAGTTATTCTTAGTCGCATGTTGATTTAATATTTACAATTGTAGTGCTATGGCACTAATTAAAACACAGCGACTTTCAAAGACAATTTCAAAAATTATTCAGTCGCCGATTACAACTTATCAACTGTCACTTTTGATACTGTAACTAAATGTATGTAGAAATATATTTATTGACAACAAATTTTTATTTGTCCTTTATTTGTGTTATGGGTGCCGATCAACTTTTGATTTGATTACGTATAAAATATAGCATAATAGTGTAACAAATACTTACAGCCTTAGAATACATTTTGCACTTAGTTGATGACGAAAACAACTTAATATCAAAATACGTTTTGTTTTCTATAATAACCACATCATATCAGTTTTAATTCTATGATAATGACAAGTTACGAATATGCCTTTATAATCGTGCTAAGGCTCATCTGGAACAAAATTTAAGTTTCCCTTGAAGTAAATCTATTTTTATTTGCTTCATATTTCAGTGAGTTGCTTGTCGAATACCAAGTCCTTGATAAAATAAATAAAAAGTAAGAATTGAGTAAACTAATATTTTAAATATTATGCTAACATAGAAATATATTAAGTTATTTCTCTAGTTTTAAAAGACGTGATAAAGACGTACCTAAAGTAGACAGACACTTGCGATTCTGAATTTTAAGCATAAGAAAATAACAATGTAAAATTAAGTCTTAATTTATGGTTATTATTTTAATTAAAGTATTGTAGAAACATTAAAGTTTATAAAGTGAAAATTGAAAACTAAAATTTTAACAAAGAAAACTTCAAACAAGATTCTTGTCACGTTTTTGCCCGCACTAATGGTTTCGAATTTTAGCAATTTTTAGGTTGAGAGTTACTAGCCGATCAATTTTAGTATAAAGTAAGCCTTCAAATTAAATAATTAGAAGAGTAATATTTAGTACGTTTGTATAATTTGTTAAAGTTGTAATCTGTACGCCCTCTATAACCATATGTAATTGTATAATAGTAATTGTTTTTGTAAAAGCTTTTGCTGTCTTGAAGAAGAAAAGTACCGATAATACGTAGTAAAATTATACTTATATACTTTGTTATTATATTTGAAATATTATGGATAAAATATTAAGGAATTATGGGTTTTTACGAAATTCACTGACCTTCAGACAGGAACAGGCGATCTGAATCTGTCGGCGGGTCGCAAGGCGTGGTCCTGTGTCGAAGAGTGACGTGTAGCGACGGACCTCGGGGTGGCACTTCCGGTGGTGCCGGCTCCGGCGGGGATTCACACTCCCGTTCACTATTCTGACCCCCACTAGATGATCCTGTACGGAATAACATTAAATCCTTACCTATAATTCAATATACATAAAAAAATTAATACATACAAAAGTTAATTGAAAGAATAATGAAAAAAGTCGTGGAACTACATAGTATGTAGTTGCCCACAACGCATTCACGACAGCGAAAGGCATATATCTATTTAATAAATTATGAAATCTAAATCGATCAAAAAAATGACACAATTTTAAATTCAGACTTTCTATTTCCATTTATTGAAATTGTGCATAACAATAAATTAAACCTGAAAAAAACACAAGAGAAATACATTTACCCATTTATCCAAAAGAGGGATATATAAATAAATTTGCGTTACGAGAATACTCGCGGTAAAATAATATTTGCTTAAATGATGTATCACAGGTTAAATAAACATAATACCTCATTCCGTCTATACACACACGTCCCAGACACGCGCGTC
>JAABKM020000028.1:4007741-4021460 GCA_016277805.2 Papilio aristodemus | reverse complement strand
AGATTAAATTTAATTGTATTAGTTTATAAGTCACAATGGGACTGATATGTTGTAAAAACAAAGTCCCTTAAAAAAAAATAAAAACGTTAGCGCAAATTTATTTATAAGTTATAGATTTTCTACAACTACAAAACCAAACAATTTCATGTAATTTATTTAAACATGTAAGGCAACCATAGGACATCTAAACTGTCATTTTAAGGGACTCGCACAGTCCTTTACACGACAGCTGTCAATAATTTGTTTCTTTTGTTAAAAGGAACAAATTTGCCTTTAAGTTGATAAAGATCCCACTAGACAAACAAAACAACTTAAATAACTTGACGTACGGAGACAGTTCCCTACTTGTCGGAAGAAAGCAAATATTATATCGGAAACTGACATTTTAGACGTTTTATCGAACGTGAAAAAATAAATATATCAATCATATTAATTTTGGACAAGTAATGTTAAATATTCGCTAACAAGCACCTTAAGAAGCTCCAAATATTCCTGTTAGGAAGGTTTTTAATTTCTAGTTTATTTATCGCTAAAAACACATTACTTGTGCTTTGAAATTCACTTTGAATTTATGGGGCTTTTAGAAGTTTTGATCGACCTGAGCCCGTATTGTCGCCAATTTATCGTAATATTTTCGAAGTTAGTTTCTTCGAAATTGAATTGAAAAAGTAACATATTCTCTAGAATTTATTAACATTCTGTTTAATCTTTTGCAATTTAAAAAAGGATTTAGTGGAATCCCCTAGAATGTCCATTTGCTCATCCTATGTTGCTTTTTTAAACAATTCATTCAATAAAAGTTGGTAGCAGATTGATTTACCGAGGAAATTCCACAATTTATCCAAAAAATAACTGACACCTCCCGCTACGAACTAGTCAGCATTTCTATAAATCCAATAGTTTTACCATTAATATGACAATGCCGAGGATTCCGGGTAGCAGAGTCGAGTGGAAAGTCATCAGGGCGGCGGCTGCGGCGCGACAGAGTGCCACCGCCCTCTGCGGTAAACACCTCTTCACCTGAATTCAATATAAAATTTAAGCGTTCTTTTTAAGCTGCCTCGGTGATATTTGTAACTCAATCAATACCTTATTGTCATAGTCACATAACAAACATTACATTATATTTTACCTTTAGAATTTCTGTTTCTTCTATAGAATCTTCGATTGGTGCTTTCTAAAGGGAAGGGCGACGCTTGACGCTGCGGACTGCTGATGTACCGCGGCGGATCTTCACCGTTTTCAGAACCGTAAATTCGACGTTGTTCATCTGCAAAAGAAACTTGTACTTAAAAAGAGATTTAAAAAGCGGCCCATGTAATCAACAATTACAAATGGTATGCCAACCTTTAGATATAAAATAAGATGACACTAATTCATACAGAAAAATAATAATAACACGTTAATTTTACTTTTACATGGACATATGAATGTTATTTTTATTATAATCCATTATGAATATGTAACGATTTCAAAGTCTTTGAAATGTCAGATTTCCATAATTTTTTGGACAAGTTCATCAATGTTATGAGTAATAATTAAGGGTGTAAAGTTGTAAAGTTTGCGTGGCGGCTTATTTGAATAGGTAATTCCAAACAATAACAAGCAGAATGTATACGAAAGTCGGAGGTCTCTGAATACGAAAGCGCGAGTTGTAAGGCCCGAGGCAGCGCCGGTCTGCTCGACTACTTTGCCAAACATGCTGTCCAAACGAAAGCGAATGGCCCAAAATAATACCCACTTTAGTAATCCCTCTTATTTACCTAGTAATGTGTGTGAAATAAAAATAATAAAAACTTCATCTGTTTAACTTTTTTTGTTTTCTTTTTTTTTACTCTGAAAACAGTCCAAAAATCTCAACAACGATAATATTATCTTTATTATTTTTAATATAATTGTTTATGTTGGAAAATAAATAAAATTTCGATTTAGCTCCCATTATTAGATCAATTTGCTTCTTAGACTCACTGAGTTTAAAAAGTTATTCAGTCTCTGTGTTAGCTTTCGAAAACTTGGATGTTACTGTTACAATTAAAAATCTCCCAAGCATCAAAGAAAATTTATATTTAAAACACTAACCTACTGAGCTTATTAGATAAATTTGATCGAGAATAAGAGAAACAAATACTGTAATCGCTAGACTATGAAGCCGTTATTATTTCTGAAGAAACTTAATAATTGATAACTTTAGGTAAAGCGGTAAACTATGAGTAATGGATTTGTGGTTGGCGCCTTCGTTTGAGTAAAATTGTGGCAGGTCAATTCATTATGTATAACTATACCAAGATCTAAGACTAAGAGAAAAAGTTGAAAGAAATACTCTGGAGAATCGGCATTAGAAGTCTATGATAAAGAATTAAAGACAGAGTGATAGTGCATCGTATGTGATTAATTTTTAGTAAAAAAAATAGTTTCAGCGTATTAATTACGCTAATAAATTAAAAAAATGCGTTTTAAAACTGATATGGGTCAGTCAGCGTCAGCGATAGCTTTTTACATGTGTTATGTATACTTAGGTATGCTATAATATTAAAATTCTTTTATGGCTGAAATTTTAAGAAGCATGTCATAAACTTGTAAATTCTTTGTTATACACAGATTTTTAAAGTTCAACTTTGAAAGTTTCAAAATGATGAAAGTTAAAAATTAAAATAAGAAGTTATACAATAAATACGTATACATTTACAATTGGTTAAAATTTACTTAGAGTGCCGAAGAAAACGAAATTTACCAACTGTATAGGCTTTGTAATGAATTGCAACAGTTACTCTGTTTATGCTTTTTGCAAATACTACATTGTTATAAACTTTGAACCGAATTAATATTTCAAAGTCGAATGTTGGTGTAAGGAAAGTTACGGGCATTATGTAGCCAGAGGCTTTGTGAAACTAAGCACCTTGCCTTAGTTTGCCATGGTTTTACAAAGTCAATTAGTACATTGTGTTACATTAGAAAGACGCCTTTATAAATTGTAGAACAAGACCCAGTTAGTATTATAGAGTATAAACTGTAACTGTTTATTAACTGTTTACTAACAATTTTTATCTAATAGATTTCAATATCATTAAAAAGTTTTACTTTCTTAGAAAACAAACTCGACATAAACTAACACACAATATATTTGTAAAAAAAATGTCTCCAGTGGTAAACAAAACAAATAAAAAAAATTAAAACCGACATCTTAATCATCAAATAAAACAACACAATAATGCAACAAAAAATTTGCGAGATCACGTTACTTTCCATTTGAAAAACGCATTTCAATTACTACTGTTGCTGCTAGTACCACCGCAAGTATGTCACAGGCTTTGGATGCTTAAGAGTTCGCCAATTATGAAACTGTAAACAGGAGACTTTGTGTCAAAAATGAAAGAACGAAAGCTGAAATCATATAACCTCAATAGAGTAAGTTTCACTGTGAAACGAAACATGTTTATAAACTTTAAAATTTAACTTCATCCAGCAAATGAATGGATTGAATCTCGCCATTAGCTAACTAATAGCGAAGCTAGGTAGTTCAAGTATTAAGAGTGATTCATTGTTTCAGGCGGGCAGTAAAGTTAGCTCAGTTCACTATAAATATGAATGAATGGGGGCCAGGTAGGTCAATACCCGACCGTAGACAAACTAAGTAGTCGAACAGTAACTAGCAATGGAAATATATTCTGTTGTATTTTCACTAGAATTTTATACATATCCTTTTTACAAAAATGGAATAAAAACCTATTTGTGGTAAAATCTATATATATCATGCTCTCCCCAACAATGCATATATACTAGTATTATATACATAGATATATTCGATTGTTCTTTTCGGATAAACTCAAATACCAGAGAACCGATTTTAAAAAATCTTTCACCGGTAGAATAAATACTGCTAATAATACTAAAGTTAGTATTCCTGAAACGCAATAATAAATTGAATTTTAATGAAATAATAAACATCACGTGACCAAATGAAAAATAGAAGTTTTTAACTGCACGTAAACTATGACAAAGCATTCCTTTGAAGAACTTTTGCAACTTCCGTACAAACGCTGAACCGGCGCCGCTGTCCTAAGCAGATTTTTTTCCTTTTATCTTGAAACGTTTAAATCTAAGTATTTTCTCAGTTAAATTTTACTATGAACGATTAGGATATGATACCTTGTATAAGAAAATCGATAACACAAATTTAAAAACATACCTCACGATTGTATTCCCCGAAGGGGTAGGCAGAGGTGCGACTAGTACCACCCACATTTCGCCGTATGTTTTTCCGTTCAATGATACAGTCTTAACTGTACTCCATCATTTTTTGCAATTTTATTAGAGATAATGTCGCATATAAAAATTGTAAACGAAAACACAACTTTATGTATTTCAGAAAAGTAAACAAAAGGCACTGGTAGTTGGGTAAATAAAGTCCAGTCTGATGTTATATTAGGTAGCAGACCGCAAACAAGCCTGTCTACCTCGACGCTCAATGTAAGTAATGGATATCTCCGTTTGCCAGATTTGGAACCGATCCTCTTAAATAAATTATGCATGATGCTAGCAATATTCCGAAGTTATGACGGCCTTTGTTACTGAATATATAATACGAAATGTAATCTGAAAAGCTTCATTTTTTTTAGGCTTCGTATAGAGGAATATGCGTAGAATACAAAATACCATAATAACACGATACATGTTATGGTCTCGCAATAATTCGTTAACATTATAATTTTAATGAAAATTTATTATAATATTTAATTAGCATACGGTAACAGTTTATTTTTTTTTACATTAAAAAAAACTAACGCTTGACCACGATCCCACCCGATGTCAGCTGGTGATGTGGTCGAAGTATTGAGGGCTTTGCGTAGTCTAGACGCGAACAAAGCCAGTGGACCGGATGGAATACCAGCGGTCGTCTTGAAAACGTGCGCAGTCGAGTTGTCTCCTGTTATATATTCTTTTTTTTATGGTTATAAAATCTAGTTGAAATACGTGGAGTTGAATAATATCAAGGTCAGTAGTTCAAAGAACCTGCACAAGTCAAAAGTAAGTAATAAACATCTCCTCAGAGTAATAAGAATCGTATTAAATCAATTATGCATATTATTTACAACCTCCTTTGCCGAAAGATATTTGGAAGTTATGACGGTTTGCGATATTACATTTATAATATCAGTTCCAACACAGTAATATGTACCTTTGCCTTCTTAGTAATAGAAATCAAATCTCTAAAGAGAGAAGTCGGTTAGACGATGCGTCCCTTCAGTATACAAGCCGAGATTGAATATGAAATTTTAATGGATTAATTTAATCGAAGAGAAATAGGATCCTTTACATTGATTTACAAGTAAAAGAAAAATGTTTTATGAAATGTAATACAAATATTTAGGTTACATTAAGTTTTAGAATATAGGGTTCGTGAATAATATCTTAGCAATCAGTTGAAAAGAGTGAGAACTTATCAAACAGAATACGGTTAGATCAGGCCCCGAAATTTGTTTTTAGTTTTTTTTTTTTTGAATAATTAACAACACTCTCAACACCACTGATACTCCAAAGGAATACCAATCGAATGGCATTTAGTCATATAGTCAGTCATACCGTCTAGGTTGCAGGAGATCACAATGGAAGGGACTTTATCGGACGTTATCCAGCGTATGTACGTATAAGGTTAGATAACAAAGAACATTAAGGAATAGCTGAGAATAACTTGGCGTTTATCTAAGACGTTATTGTCGATGTCTTTTTTGTTATACTAGTCACTAATGACACTTTATTACATTGATGAATTAAGTATATCGAGTCATCAAAGTTTTATTTATAAAACAACTTATTTTCTACCTCCTCTCTTCATTCTTTCAAATGACTGTTAAAATCGAAGTTCCAGGCTGAACATTCGCTGGCGAAACGGAAAACTTTGACAAGTTAGGTTGCATTTAAGTGTCGAGCAAATCCGCGGGGCGCGCAAAGTGAGCGCTGTCCGCGTCGGCGCACTTTCAGTTATTTGCATTTTTTGTAGTGAATTCGCAATTTGAACTTTAAAGCCAGCACAAATTGTTCACGTGCATTTTCTTATTTTGAAATTTTCTTCATTTGATATTTAACATAAAAAAAATAATTTAAACGATGCTCAATATATAATTAGGTAATTTAGAAAATGAATTTTGTATAGAAATATTATTTTCAATTATGTATGACTTGAAATTGATAAGGGAAAAAAAAACTTAAAAACTTGTGTAAACGTTCATTGACTAGCCAACATCCATCATGTTTGATTGATTAAGCTGGATAAAACCGGCGAAAATTTCTTATCTACTCTACTTTAATATCATAAAGTCTACTAAATGTCCACTCAGTGCCGCTAGCTTCTTCGAGAATAAAAAAAAAAAACAAAATCTTATCGGAGAAAAATATATTTATGCAATAACAGCTTCCTTACTGGAAAATAACGGATTCTTTTCTTCGCGATGAAAATGACTTGAATTAAATTTTCACGTTCAATCGTCCCGCTTGCGCTGTTTACCCTCGAGAGCGATAGCCGGCGCAGCTGCCCACCGCCCGTCGCCCGTCGACGCCTCGTCGAATATATTTTAAATCAATATAATACTTTTTTTCTTTCAACTAAGTATTGAATTAAGCAAAAATGCTGAGATAAAATTGAAAAAAAAAATGTTGCTTTAATCACACGATCCAAATCATTATCAAATGATGATAGAGTTGGTAAAAAAATACTAAAATCGTTTGTAAAATTGTTCTGATCCTTAGTTTCGTTCAAAACTCAAAACCAGCCTAACTAAGCCGTACCTTTTAACAACTCACATCAATTGCAAATACTGCTTGTAATAACATAAAAGTTATATAAAACAAAGTTTATTCAGTGTCATATCTTTTACGTCATACTTTTTTATTGTTACAGCTAAAAATATATACTAAAAGAGAGAATTTTTTATTGTTTTTGATTACGACTGGACCTCGCCCCGACATTTCCCAAATCTGACATAAAACGTAAAGAACGAGTTCCTGCAACCAATAAATAAAACGAGTAATCTTCTTTCGCCTAAATGAAAATACATCACACGATAATATACAAAGTGATGATAAAATTGTGTTCTCCGTAATAATCATTTCCTAAATAGTAGTCATTAAGTCGAGTCTGATAAAACAGTAGAAACACACCGAAACCACTTAAAGCTATTTCCCTGGAATTGCGTGATACCGACACTTAATTTACAAGCCCCATTTAATTTGAACTATTTTGAGGCTCAGGCAGGAATTTAAATATCAAGAGATAAGAAGCTCACGCGAATAATACTCGGCCATAACAGCGCACCTCCGCTGAAATTACAATGCGCTTCGCAAATAAATTCTGAAAGTTAAGACGCTTCTTAAGGTTTTTTTACGTAATTTAATCGCTGTCCTATTTTATACATTTATAATATTAAAGTTCAACATACTTTTTGTTTAATTAAAAAACGTTTTGACTTACTTTCTGTTTAATCTTGACCCATCATAATTACTTTTATTTAACTTCTTACACTTCACTTGTAAAAATTACACTACTGCAAAGATTTTTTAAATTAGAAACTAAACCTTTCAATAAAACACCAACCTTACGCTTACTATCATTATAAGTTCGGTACTATTTCATATGTTTTATTTTTATTCACTGCTTCGTTTCAAAATCTGCGACAAAATATCAACAAAATGGGGACGCGCCTTAATCCGGCTAACAGTTTAAATTAAAAATTCAGTGCTTTTAAAATCTCCCTTTTGCGAAATACCGACGATAACTGTTGAATATTCAAACTGACGTATGAAAACAATTCGGAATTGTTGACACGGCATACAAGTTTTTGCGCGGAGGCCGGCGCACGGCCCGGAGATTAGAAACGGCGCACATCAATTACGCCTAATCCTAGACACGTGCGTACTGCTCTTCGCAAATCTAGTGGGATTATTGAAATTTTCTCCGGCTCTATAGAACCCATAGTTGAATCGCCACCGTGTTCGTGTAATCTTTCTGTGGTAATATTAAAGTGGAATATGTTATCGATTTTGTTGATTAGTTTGTTTTGAAAGAATTCAGACGACGGCATAAAAGTTTATTTTTTAGTCATTTTAACGCTGAAATTTTATGATATATTTATTACTTTTAGTAATCGTATCGAATATGTAGCGTATGTTAGTTGACATTTTCTTATCGCCATAATACTGAGATAGTCTTTATTACAACTATTGTTTTACTAAATTTGAAATATTAAGTTTATTTAAACTGTTTGTCTGCTTTGTGACAATAGAGACAATAGTATTCAAATACATAACGCAACATATCCCAAAGCGTATCTTCACAGAGATCTTGTAAGGTATTCATTTGCCCTCCCCTCTCAGTATTTAAACGGAATAACCAATTGCCTCCGCCCTATTATAATCGTAATTCAAGATAGGGGTAAATCCAATTTCATACGTATCTTGACGTTTAGCTTTACAGACAAATTACTGTGTCGAGTGAACGTCGGAGGTGTAAATTATGACTTTGTAAACGCCCGTGTATTGATTAAAACATGCAACATTAATATATCTCAATTAAACCTGTAATTTTTGTTTGTTTTCTGTCCCTGATTAAAATAGTTTTTGTATCTCTCTTGTTCAAATACAGGCGCCTATATATTTTAAAGTATTCAAAATAGCTTTAAATCCTTTAAAACATATATTTCTGCCTCTAGAATGGCCTGAAGAAAGTTCTCAGTTTTTGTTTTATGGATGTTCAAGGCAAGGCAATTTAATCTTAAGTTATTATCATCACTTATCAGATTAGCAAATTTATCATTTCTCGATTGTCATAAAATGTAATCATAATTGGTAGAAATTTTAATGAGACTTAATGTAATTGCATACAAGTTTTAACATTCGAAAGTCGAACTAACTGGAACAAAAGTAGTTACTTAAGGATTAGAAAACTTCAAGAAATGCAATTAGCTAGATTGCATTAGATTCAAACGTACGGGTATACCGACTGGTACACACCACAATATTAATGGTCCGTTAAAGCAACCTGCTTCAGCCGAGCTTGCGGTTCCACGGAGTCAACTGCGATCGTTCCTCTTAAAGAGGGTAAATGAGGTTGTCTATAGCGCCCTCTCGTGACCTCACTCCGAACAAAACGACAAAGAGAAGGCAACATTTACAGAGAAAATGTCCGCAGGGCAGCAAGCAAGTCCCTCCACCTTTTGTTTTCGCACCGAGCCGAGCCGCGCCGCGCCGCTCTCTCTCTCTCTCTCTCTCTCTCTCTGACCGACGGAGAACTCCTCAACTTTTATAATAGCAAAGCGTAATAAATTTAAGCTACGAAGTTGGCCCCTTTGTTGTTATGTTGAAATTAATACAAGCAAACAAATAAAACCATTAAAATTGTTAACACAAATTACATGGACCGAAGCAATGTTTTACCAACAATTTGATATAGAGTTCATGTTTCTGGAAAAAAGCAATGCAAATTCTCATTTTTTGTCTCATGTTTTCCCATATATTTGTTCGTAAATCATTAGATTTTATAAGACCATGTGCTCTCGGGTTATTTTAACTAGAAAACTAATAAACAAAACGTTACACGAAAATCATGTGAAATATTGGATGACTTCAATATAATGTGTTACAATTTTATAAGATAATAATTATAATTTTAACATATCATTTGTCGGTAACATTGATATAAAAAAAATGGAGTTGTTGTCGGGGGTCACGGGTTACGGGTAGCTAGCGACGGCGGGGAGGGGGTGAGCTCGTCTTACCGCAGGAATTTCTAAATCTTCATAAGATAATGGATCGTTTCAAGACAGAAAAGGACCGCCCGAGCGTAGAACTTTGTTGAATTCCTGACTCGTAATTAATAAAATTACTTTTTGGGAGCTCTCGTCGACTTCAAAGAATTTTCAGCATAAAAGAAAGAAGTTAAGTAGATGAATTATTTTTGAATGATAAAGGGAAAAAATGGGATATTTATACGTTTCGAAGTTATTTTATCACAGGGAATTCTTGTGTACTTAAGCCGTGGTAAAGTTTACTTTACTTTCGAGAATAACATACATACGTTACAATTTTTATTCCTATTTATGTCGAAGTACACTTTTCACTTAAACTCAATAGATTGAAAAAAATGGAATAAAATATGATACAATGACTTAATTTTAAATACTGAGATCTTAATGAGTAGTTAAAATTACATAAAAACGCATACCAAAATAATAAAATTAAAAACATATAAACAACTTTTACTGATCCATAAAATTTAAATGTTTTTAGGTTTAGTAAAATTATTAATTTCAAAGCTTTAGACATAGAATTGTATTAGCGAGAGGTCGCTGGCTTATCTATGGTCACAGACGAGTGATAACAGCCCGCATGTGGCGTCTGTCGCGCGCCGGGCGACGACACCGCAACACACAACTAGTTTAATTTGTGAACAGACAGATCCAACAGATGAGGGTGAACGCGGTCTGATTAGATATGAATTTAATTTTCAATTCAGAACGCTGCTCGCCGCATCTGTTAAATATGTATTTTCCCTTTTTATCATCACAGCGACACATCCTAACCTCTTAATTTCAAACAATTTAAACATTATTGTGGATCAGTTTTATGACGTATTTTAAAGGCAATGTCTCTGCAGTTCTTCTGGTGTTTCAATCGTTTATAGGAGTTGGTCACTTAGGCAATCCGTAGCTCATTTTCCCCTCTAACTTATGCTATAAAACATTATATGTAACATCTTAAATCTAGACACCAATTTCACAACTTGTTTTCTAACTTATTTACTAAGAAAATGACATTACTTAAAAGGAATTTTAGTTCATTATTTGATAATGTAAAAGTTATCTAACATTTCTTCAACTTTTCTAAAACTCTTGGCATCGTCGACGTAAGTAAAAAGTAATTTTTTTATTTAATATACACTAAAATGCTGCAAAGGTGTCCATAACTCATGGAAAGACGAAATCAATAAATTAGAAATTAATTAAACTGAATTTCGCATCACAAGTTCTCCTTTCCATTAATGAATTAAATCAATGACAAACAACATGGGCGTATAAGCAATGAATCCAAATGACTACCCTTATTTTATAAGTCGAAGAAGCAAAAATTACATGTATAGTGAACACAATTTTTGCAATAAATTCATTTTCTTTAACTAAAGACTCACACTAAGAATTGAATTGGCTGTTTGATTCCTAATACCTGGCGTTTAATGAAAATGCTTTAACCGTGTTGAGGCACACGAAATGCTATTCCATATTTTCATACATTATCCGCTGCGGCTCAGAGCGCGGTGAGACTAATCACATTAGTCGATGTTGCTATCTCTCTCTTACTTAGCATATATCAATATGTCTACATTTCCCATTAAACAAGGTTTAGACTTAATAGACATATTTAGCAATACACAAATCAAGATATTCACCAATTATAAGGAATATACTACATAATATATAAAATAACAGAAACATTAATGTAACGAAAAAATACTAAGCTTTTTGTTTGTTCTGTCTGTCTGCCTTTAAATTGATTTTACATTACAAATGTAATTAAAATTAACAGCTTAATCGATATATAATATTTCCAAAAACATTTGAATATTTAATTCAAAAAGTAATTTTAAAGCATAAACTAATATTCTTCTAGCCAATAATTTAAATCAAATGTGAAAAAAAAAATGTTTAATTTACCTCTTCACATTTTATTAATCATAGATTCAAACAAGTTATTGGCATTTTCTAACAAACAGATATTAGCAATTGTTTACACCGACATCCAGTGAGCCGCGGTAATCGATTGCCTTGAATATTAAAAGCCGAGCCACAAGTTCTGCCTGGCCATGCCTAACGCATGGGTAAAAAGCTTCCAATAATCACATTACTTGCCGGCGTGGAAGTTAGTAACCGTAACAACGTTAAAACGGCACTATTTGCGTCATCGTTACGTGTATCGTAAATGCTTCAATATTTCTATTTATACGAATTATTTAATGGAATATTATTTATTTTGTTAAAAAAAGGTATTTAATAATCACATTTCACGATCACACACACGAAAGTTGATTGTTTTTCGACATTTTTTTTAAATAAAGACGAAACAAATCGAAGAACAAAAAATTCAATGAACAAATAGTTTTAGTTCTAGATGAAGTATTTACGAGCATTAAAAAAATAGTTTAATTATCCTTCTAAAATGTTATGTGTTAATATATCTAAATTAACATCATCTTGTTGGTAATTGAAATAATAAGAGTTTGTAATATTATCTTTCTCGTGCACGATAGCAGAAAGTAATTCGCTAGTCGAGTTTATGAAGTCCAGTAGCGCATTTAGTGCAAAAATACTACGTGCGGCGGGCCTAATGATATTAGCAGCCGCTGCCAAAGGTAAGCAGTAACGATATTAAATGCACGTCCGTCCGAGCCACCGACCCTCAGGAGCGACTCGAATAAATGAAATATTGAACATAATTACATGGACTTACCCAAAAATGGCTCTAACCCTTTCGTTAGTCTGAAATTAAAACTCAAATTATCTTTTACTAAACACACATGGTTCTCGAACAAAGAGATTAAGTTTAGTAATAACAATATATTATGGAATGATAGAAAATTTGCGCATAAGAAATAAGGACCAGGCTTTGTTAATAATCGTAGCATCATCAAGACCTTAAAAAATAAAACGGCTATGATGAGCAAGATATGTCTTTAGTATCGATGATTGTTGAGTTCCAGAGAGTTTTTGGCTAGTCATGTTACAGTGTCAAGTGCTGGAAAGAAAAAGCCAAAGAAACCTGACGTGGATAAATTTATTGGACAATGCTCATCCCACCCGTGGCTCTAGTGCCTTAGCTGATAATAATGATGATAAAAATTCTCGTAAACATTTAAAAAGAATTATCCAGTATCTCTATACTAATATATTAAGTGATATTATTGATATTAAGCCTACTACTACTATTATACTGAGCACTATTCGTCTGATAAGTGACTATCATCCCTTTAAAATTGCCTGCTCCATTTTCACTTACCATATCCTATTCTAGAATATAATATTTTTATCCTGTAAACCAATCCCCATTAGTATGATACATGCATACGTTATTGTCCCCGTCGAACGCGCTATTATGCTGCGGTTTTCTGGACTAATTAAATCATTATAATTAATTAGTTGTACAAAGTTAATTAACCGCAAAATCAAACAATGCATTAAGCATATGTCATTGTTATTTGTGAATTATAAATTATCTTGCTTTATTTTTAATCAGGTAATAAAGAAAAAAGCAAGCAAGGATTAATTTAAAAATCCTAACTAAATGTACCCCTATGATATGTCAGGATGTATACATCGAATTTTACAAAACTCTTCTGTGAAGACATTTCTACAAGAGTTCATAATAATAATAAATGCTGTCAATCGATTTACCCGACGGACAGTGTCGTTGTAATGGATGATGTGGAATGCCGATTCTTAAAATTTTATAAGAGATCAGCATATTATAATAAAAGATATTAATTTTATACACGCCATGATGCTAGAATTCGACAGTTTTATCTTTAAAACTGCTATCGTTATGTAGTACTAAGCCAGACACATCGATTATCTAAATATGAATTTACATTATTGCTGTGTCCATTCGTGCGTTGGAGCATATTACCTGCGCATAGACTGACTAATCACGTTAACAGCCGACATAGATAATATTGATGGC
>JAABKM020000028.1:3941773-3954669 GCA_016277805.2 Papilio aristodemus | reverse complement strand
GTAATAAGTTTAAGTGGGATGCCGAAGTCATTTAGAATTGCATATAGCGAATTCCTGTCAATGCTATCGTAAGCCTTGCTGAAGTCAACGAACAGCGAGTGAATGCTCTGTGCGTATTCCCACTTCTTCTCCATAAGCTGCTTCAGGAGGAAGATCTGGTCGACTGTACTGCGATTTCGTCGGAACCCACACTGATAATCCCCGATGATTTGTTCCGTGTACGGTTCCAGTCTGTCCAATAGCACATAGGAGAGTACCTTGTACGCTGTCGAGAGCAAAGCAATTCCTCGGTAGTTCAAATCTACAAACCTGAATTATTAATGTCCGATTGTTGGGCTCGGGTTCAAATTCAACCAAAGTGTTAGTTTCACGCTATAAAGTTAGATTTCTTTTATTCAAAATATTATAATCAAAGCTTTTTTAATAAAGTTCTACTCAATGGAAATAACGTAGAGTTAATCTTTAATATGATATCACGCGCCTTGTAATTTAATTCAGCTTTAAACCAATGTATTAAAAAGGTCTCTCTACGATAAATTTTAATTGAAATTTACTCATCTCTCGGAGAACATTTCCATTTCACGGCCGACCGCTCATCAGTTGCTACCGCTGTAGACTCTATTGCTTTGAGATAAAATCTAATTTTGTACATTTAATTCTTTCACACTTGACCTAACGGTGATTTAATTTCTTCATTAAAGTAAATTACCTTAGCACTTATCTTATTACTAAGTAGATAAAATATGTATGAAAATAATATTTTAACTTTACAATAATTTCAAATATAATTGATTAATTAATCAAGTTTCGTGGTTGCTTTTATAAACATACAAGTTAAGAAAAAATATATTTCGTGTGTAATAAAGGTGACAAAACTAAACAAAAAAAAATCTTATATACCAAGTCTTTTAATCGGTGTAGCTTCTATACGGATAAACCGAGGTGGATCGAAAGAGGTTAAAAATCTTTCACGTTACCAATTTTTGATGTAAATAAAATTTTCGTGAATAGTATTAATTTACCAGTTCATCGGGTGGGAATCGAACCTTCTACTATACATATATCAGTCATACGTAAGCTCTTATTTTACACTTCAACTCTTGAGATATTTGATTTAAATCGTATCAAAAATATATTGCTCTGTATTATTAAACAAGTACTTTTTGACTTTATCAAACTTTAAAAAGTGTGCGTACTACAAACACAAACAATATTTAACGCGTGATTCCTAATCGTCCAATGTTCGCAATAACTGTACTATTTATAATAGCAACCGGATGCGGATATTGTCTATTAGCACGCTATGGAAGGCGCAAACCACACACGACATTAATACCACGTGCGTACGCTATCGCTTAAAATTGCGTGCTTTGAAATTTTATTGTATACTGTACAGTAACATTTACGACTGGTGATTACAATTCGTCAAAAAATATCAAAATAAAAGTGTTTGTTTTGCTTTTATATTTTTATTAATTAGTAAATTTTATGTAACTAATTATCTTTTTTTTTACATTGATTGCAATATTGGAAGGGTGAAAGCTAACCAAGTGATTAGATCCGAACAAAAAAATGTATTAATCTATTGAGGTCTATCATCAATTCAAAAATTCACATTATGAATAGTGACTAAACTAACCACGGCATTGATTTTTTTTTTTTTGATTCGGGTTGAAAAACCTATCCCGGTTCTTGTGGCGCACTAGCTTCATTAACTACTAGCCTAGAAAGTCATTTATTTGAACATGTTTTTAAAATACCAAAGGTTTTACTGCATCACTCACTTTTTTTTAGAATGCGTTTAGAAGCGTTTGAAACTAACAACATATATTACAACAAACATTATACTAATATCTGATAGAGTAATGATCGTTAATGAATTCTCTCATACGTGTGATAGACGCATAAAATTACGTATATCGATAATTCCCGTAATTCAAATTGAGGCTCATAAAATTTTGCGTTAATATAGAAACTACACGTTCATCTGAAAATGATTTGAAATTAATAATTATAAACTATGTATTTACAATGTATACACTAATTAAAATGAGTTACATACCTTCTAATCGAATTTACCTTGTTAAGGTATTGTACTGATATGCTTTCGTATAAGAAATGCGTAGCTTTAATCTAGGTTGTACAACACACATTTTTAATGCAGCCATGCCAACAAATAGAGCGTAAAGTCTACAATACTCGACCTATATAGCGAGTAATGCCAAATAAAAAAGTTAACAATTATTCACAATGGAAGGCACTTGTCGCTACGCGCTACGGCAACGCTACGCGCTACGCTGCAGCGACCGTAGCACGTAGCAAGAAATGGAGTTACTCTTACGGCGAGCGCTGTACTTCTGCCAAAGCCACTAAATGATAATGAATGCAGTGTATTGCATATCCTGAAAATAACTTAGTTAATTTGATTAAAAGTTTAGATTTGATTTTTAGCAGAATGCCGACGGCTCCTTTTGCAAAAATATACACTTACCTATGATCAGTAAGTTTCAAGATATCAATGAAAATGATAAATTAAAATCTTTAACCTAACCTAACCTAACCTAGTGTTCTTGCTATATAAAATGTACATAAGTCTGAGCGAAATATTTCGTATCGTTTTTTACTCGGGCGCCACTTTCACCAGCAAACATATAAATCTTAAACTGAAGCGTACTGTTTTTACTAACATACCGAGCGTTAAATACGCTGTCAAATTACTCAGGGAAATTCCGGCTTAAAGTTGAATAAATGAAAGCGGTTATCACAAATTATTTAACTGCAACATTCGGCTCGTGGCCAGCTGGTTGTTCAGTAAATTTCACTAAACTATTCAGGTCGAGAAAACCGCAGCAGTTCAGTTGTTCACAGCTCCAAGTTAAACTTTTAACAATACGAAAAAACTCATGATTTGTCAGTTTTAAAATTACGTGATTCGAAACATATCTATATATACCTTATATATTTATCCTGTATTCCAAAGATATACATGTACTTTATTTTATATAAAATATAAAGATTTAACAACCTGTTTTACAACATAAGACAATATGTAGTTTATATTTCTATATTATTAGCTTTTACATATTTATCTACTACGATCAAAGCACCGGTGCAGTGATTAGTGTCCAAAAACTCCGCGCAGCGCTAGCATCTCTCAAGCTAGAACCCCGACTGCTGCAGGAATGTGAACTTGTGAAGACTTCTCGTCTATAGACCAATTGACTTCTATCACTATAGACCACCTTAGTGAACACAAAAGTAGAAAATATATCGTCTTTACGCCTATCTTTCGTGAAGTTCTAATAGTTTACCAATCGAGCTAAGCAAAAGAAAGCTATTTAAAAAATTATCATTTAATGAACTTATTTTATAGTCCGCACAAAATACATATATACGAAAAAAAAACTCTAAGGTCGTTTTGTACGAATAGACATTCTGTTTCCACCCTTGGCCTTACGCGAAACATAATTCATTTTTAATCATATCGCTCATGTTTCAGCTCACGTAATGCTGTCGACATAAAAGTTCACCACCTGCAAATTGGAAACTGTTCTTGACGGTTAACATTTTAGTACTGTAACTTTATTACTTTTATATAATTTATTTTTTTATCAGTGGTGATATTTAATGATAATTCAAAAATATTTTATTAATATCATACATTAATAAAAAAAATCTAATATTTTTTCCGGGTCTATTACTTTCCAATGTTTTTGCTTAATATAATGCTCAGGATAAATATTTTTCTTACAATTGTTTACTTAGGTATGTTCGGGGTAAACACCTTTCGAAGTTTTCGTTTTATTCAAACATAGAAAAACATTCTAAAATTCTCATTATTGTTATTTGTTTTAACGTGGGAAATGTTTTTGTTTACAGGTAACTTTAGAACAACGAAATGGAAGATTCAACTTCGCTCCCAGCGAAGTACTTCAATACCAGTTGCCAACTTGGAGAAACTTGGCAGTGAGTTATAGATTTCCCAACTGCCTTCCAAATACTTATTTGTTTTGTTCTATTTGACCGTAAACAGAGATATCCTTTTTGATTTTATTTATGAATTTATAGACATACACACAAAATGTATATGAACGTATGTATCGATGCTTGAACTTTGTGATTTGATTTTATCTTCTCGCTGCACACTGTTATCTTTTTTTTTATTCGTGACAAAATTTTAAAGTTATTATCACTATCATTTTATTTGTTACAAATTGCAATGTTTGGTACATTGCAATTGCAATTACAAGAGGAACTTAGTCAGTGCTGTTAATACCAGAAGTGAGGTCTATCATCGCACCTTTTTCATTTTTTAACACAAAACATTGTAAATGTATCAGCAATATTAAAAAAAACACTAACTTGTACCTGTTAATTGATAAGACAACTAATGTTTAAGCTACCTGAAATACCGAAGCAATCAATTAAGGTCAATATATTTGATAGTCGCATATACACTTCTTCGATGTTCGAAGTTTTTCGGAAGGGTCGATATTGTCCTGATAATAAAAGTTTCAGATCTGGGCCGCGGCCGACAGTAGCGTTCACGTCCCATCACCTTCCGTCCTATTTTATAGCCGTGTGTCCCCGAACCACAATTCATGACCTTTTTCGTGGCTACTTCGACTTTTACATTAATTAATCCACTTTGTTTATTTTACTTGTTTTCAAATACGTTACTTAGTAGATTGATTTTTTTTATCACTCAAGTAAATGGATTCAATGAAACAAAGGTTATTTAAAACATTGTTTAATACTAATACATAACCCGACTTTTTTACTGATAGTGAAATTCAAATGCCATTTTGTTCTTAAAACAACAAAATCCTCGCACACTCATAATCTTCAAACATAATATATACCAATTCGTATAGACCAAAGATGTACAAAATTTATCATTAAAATTATTCGACTATCGTTTTATCCAGAACAAACGATAGGTTTTAATTTAAATAATAATATACAACTTAATCATTCCTGCACTGTAAGCTATGAGAAAGTCTAGTAAACGTGTTCGTTGTAAGTATATTTAGGTCACAGGGGTCAAGTTTCTGTCGCCTTTGAGATATTTCAATTTATAGAAAACACCGCTAACTTTCAGTACACGTAATCTCATAAACATAAAAGAACGATTTGCTAAAATTGTCAGGTTCTAATCTCGGACTATTATCACCGTACCCGATCGTAAATTTATACGCAATGCACATACAAAACAACGAAAGAATAAGTAAGACCGTCCAAAATCATTAGGGAACGATTTGCCGCTAAACTTAAATAAAACCAATCCGAGTAATTTGCACGGCGAATTGGTCTTTTAACCCATAAAATTTATCGTAACGATAAAAGATAAACGCAAAATAAATTGTACAAACAATTTTTGTATTAAGTTGCTTTTCACTAGGTGACGTTGTATATAAAATACAACTAATATATGTACCTTAGTCTTGTGCTAGGAAGATGTTCATAATGATAGTCAATTGTCACTTCAGGTTTCGCATGTCGTTCCTTAAACCTGCTTTTGGTTTTTTGAAGTACGTCAGATGTGATTTCGAATGACAGGATTAAAATTGGCATAATAAGCGAAAAGTATATAAATCTGTAATTTCTGCCGACCTCTCTAAGTGCCTGGGGTGAACGCATATTGAAATTTATTCATTTACTCGTTAAATTTAATATGTTATTTAAATGATTATTGGAACTGAAATCATATATTTATACGCAATGCTACATGTCTTTAAATTTAACCTTTCAAGAATCCAACTTGTTTATTTTAATTTTTGTGGCTTGTAAAGCAGTCCTGGTCAACTGGCACAGACAGCGCAGGAGGCTGCACGTAGCCTGCACGGAATTATCTGCCCCGAGAGAGGCTGCCCCGGGCGGCTCAGGATAAACATAAAAAAGAAAATAACTTACGCTAGCCTAAGCCAAGCGCAAGTGTTTTTTTACATTCACTTAGAATTACTCTTAATATAACGTTTATCTTACAATGTTTACTTGCCTCTGGCAATTCAACCTGTGCATTTATTCACAAAGCATATTTCTTAAAAGTAAGTACTCGGGTTAGATTAGCGTTGCCTTTTGTAGGATCGTGTTTTTGGGAAAAGGAAATTTTGTATAGAAATTGTGTATTCTAATAATACCATATAGTGCCATCTTACATAATGTTATTGTATCTAGTTATATTGACAACAATACGAACAGAAGAGGTTTTCTTTTAGAAAAACGCCTATTTATATAAAATGATATTACGATCAAATTGTTAAAAAGTTCATTCATTATGATAATTGACCAATTTTGTAATATTTATTGGACTTATAAAATAGGATATGTATTTTTAATTATTTTATTTTGGATTTTTAAACATTTAAAACATGAAATAATCATGTATAGACTTTTAAGTCACTTTTTTTACAACACTTTCTTTAACGACTTTCTCTCACGCCTGTTCTGCCATGTTTTCTTTCATTTCCATACAAATTAAAAATGATAAATATAAATATTATTTTATAAATCTAAGCGTATCATGTGAAACAAGTAGTTACACTGTGGTTCTAAGATGTAAATATAGTACGTAGAAAGACAAGCATTAGTAGAGACAACGTGTTTCTGCAATAACTTCCACGACCTCAAGCCGCACGATATTAAAACTATAAAGTGTGGTCTGCGACCGACTCAAACATCCTTTACGATTCACCTCCGCAACGGATAACTTTATCTTTACGCTTTGCTAACATATTTGTTACATACCTATGAGTCGGATTATATTCAAAAGTTTCTAACGAAAATGTTACGTAAAACACATGAAATAAGGAAACTTAGCACGTAATAAAGGATAAGAGATCTCATCTACGCACCAGATAAAAACAACAAAGTTTTTTCGCCGACTTTCTCGAAATTAATATTTTGACGACGTCTAGCGGCGCCGTCAAAAGGCATATGAAACGAGGTTCAGGTCGAATTTGCCCTTCTAATGGAGATGAGGCTTAAAAAATATGTATTCAAATGTAAGATGGAAAAGGATATATGTGTTTATGACTCTCCACAGGGACGTGCTCGTTGAACTTACCGAAGTAAGTACATCTAAGCAAGAAGGTGAACATAAAATGACTAAGTTATCGCTCTCGGAAGACATATGTAAACACTCGTAAAAGGCTGGATGGAAGCTTATATGAAAATAACAACGAACCGATGTTTGTTCAATTTCATTTCCTTATATTACCTTTGCGATAAAGTGAGAACAATCAAACGAATTGGATACTCAAACGCTTTAGTAATGTTCCGATAAATAAACGAATTATACATATTCCATTATTGAACAATGAAATAACGAATAGCCATATTTTTATTTTACTATTTTAATAAAAGATAAGTGAAGGTAAACGAGAAAATGAAGGATATTTTATGTTATACCAACTGAACAAACTGACGTTGTTCTGTCCAAATTTTATTTAATACATTTGTGAACGTTTTATGGATTTGTGAAAAGCTTTTGTATATATAAACAAAGTAAAAATGAATAAACTCATTTCTGATCTTGTAGTCTGTCCGAATTTTCACGTTTTTTTTTGTTGCATTTTTAAGCTTTTTATGAAACTCCTCTAGTATTATTCAAAAAAAGAATAAAATTTTCTTAGAATGTTTTAAGTTTACACAATAATCTCATTGAAATACTACTAGGTTCTTGACATTATGTTTTTTTATTGAATTTTAAATTTATTTATCACAATTGAACGTTATATAATGTTATTGGGTTACTAACTCTATATAATACTTAGACTATAACAAAACAACAAAGACGTCGTATACAGTTGACCGCGAACGCTGCAAACAAAAAAATGGTCTCGACTTAAAGTGCCGCTCCGTACCATACTTTTGCATATCGCCATGCCTGCAAGTACATACGTACCTAGTGCCTATGTCGCGACACACGGTGCACTACACCGACGACCGGCAAGTTCGCAATAAGCGACTTCGGAATACTAACGCGATCTACATGGTCCGTTAAACTTTACTTCTTTCTATATAATAAGATAAAACTTTAACAACTAACTTAAGCATTAAATGTAACGCTTAAGTTACTCTAAAATTCAAACGTGAACGTGAATTTTCTTTACATATATGTAAACAAAAAATTATGGGTGTTTAATAATTGGGAGTAAAATTTAAACTTATTTATAACTAATATAAATTGAAACAAGAATATTATTTTCATATAATACACCTATAGAATATATACAAAAAAGACAAAGAAAAAACAAAATTAAAAAAAAAGTTTATTATTTTCATTCTAAGACATTTATAAACGAACCATAATATTTTTAAGCCTTTTCTTAAGCTCAGTAGGATCTTTTATGTAGCAAGCAACTTTTAATATCGATAAAATCCAATGAGTACACAATTCAGCACTAAATATCCTACGCTTTTAGCACAGCCTGTAAGATATAGTGAGATACTTTCCTAAAACCGCGATAATCTGTTTCAGATATCTTAACTTTTTATAATATAGGAGGGCAAACGAGCAACGGGTCTCATAAAGTGATCACCGCAGCCCATTGACATCCACAACACCAGAGGAACTGCGAATGCGTTGCCGTCCTTTGAGACAGAGGTACGTTGATTTAAAATTTAGAAGCCCGAATTCACGGCATTAAAATTCAAGCAAACTTCGTATGAGAAGTTCGTACCGTGAGAATTTGCTACTTCATAATGAATTAGTAAACTGTCGAAGATCAAATGTCACCAACCGTCACGTAACCGCCTCAAATCCTTCCATTAGACGATGTTTACTTAGACGACGCGCAAATCTTGGAAGGTCGACTCACGAAAATGCCCAATGAATATGCGATGACACAAACCGTACACAGTTTTTCCATTTAGATTATACTATAATGAAAACACGCGCTCACGCCCCGTATTTGTTCTTTACAGATAAAATATTTGCATTCTAAATGTATTTCCGTTCTTGATTAAAAACGAATCCATTTATAATTTAATTAATAAATTCTATTCCTTACTGGTGACACACTAGAACAGTAGGATTGGTAAAAATAATTTGTCATGGAAGAATATTGCATGCCGATGTATGTTTGAATTCATATCTTCAGTTATGTTGAAAATTGTCGAGCTTATGAACCGATACAATGATTAATATTACAGTATTGCAAGATATAACTGCCTCAGCGGCTCAGTGGTATCACATCTCACGCCTGTAATCCACGAAGGGGTATGCAGAGGTGCAATTAGTGCACCCACATTTCGCCATACGTTTTTCCGTCCCATAATGTGATAGGAGACGAGCCTATCGCCATATCAGGTACAAATTCCAAACTCCGGGCTGATATCAAGTTGAAAAACCCAATATCATTTTATTTTATTTTTGATACCACGTATTTACGCATACGGTACCGCTGCAACGCTGGGGTTCCGGGTTCGATTCCCGGATCGGGAAAAATGATATTGGGTTTTTTCAACTTGATTAAGTAGTAGTACTTAAGGTTAAAGACATATTTTCAATATTTTTGCTAAGTTTATAATAAAAAAGAAATTCTGGGATAGAAGTGTATCATCTTGTTGACAACTTTCATTCTAACCTATAATTTTGATCGCTGTTTTTATCCTTGGCGACTGTTCTTGTCTGTTGTTACTTAGTTCGTAAACAATAGGCACAAAGGGACCTCCGAGCAAGAGCGGAATCTTAAACGTTACAAAACGTTACAAAGTTAAAAAGATTGAGATTAAGTCAATAAAAAGTTTAATTAACGTAACATTTATAAATTGTATTCTTCTTTCTGTACATTGTCTATGCAGCGTTTCATTTGAAGGAAAAAGAGCACGATTTGTAAGTATAAATAAATAATGTACACAGAACAGAGCTAAATTAGATTAGAAAAGGAAAATCTGGATATCTTTTTAAAAATTAATTCTTCGACCGTACCATTCTAAATATTTACTATACTATACTATTATACATATATAAATTATGTGATTATTTTGCAAGTGCATTTAATGTACAGTCCAAAACATATCCATTTTTAAAATAAAGTACCTTAATACGCAATCCTCTTATTTATTACTCGATTTTTATTTAAAGGTACTGAAGGACCATTTGAGTTTAAAGATAAGTTGCAATATCAACATAGATCAATTTATGCGGAATTCCTACATCTAGCAATAGACATCTCATGTTGACTAATTAATAAGCTTGTCTCGCACACACTTAGAAATCTCAAAGATATAAGTATAAATAGCACTCATTATGTGGTTCGCAAATACATTGATAAAAAGTGACACGTTTACCTTGTTGAGACAGTGGCGGCAAAATAGCAGTACGCAGTGGCGCAGAGAAAGCGTGATTTGTATTTGCCGGCACTAGTTTTTCCGCCAGGAGGATGCGCCGCCGTTCAACACGCCAGTTGAACTAACGAACCATTCCATACCTACCCAATGGACTGAAATATTACTTCCGATTTTGCTAAAGCCTCGAATTCATAACGTTTTACTTACGCTACAATAATCAATAATTACATACCAGATCAACCAACATTTGTTCTAATCAAATTTTGTTGAACTTATTTTTGTAGTATATTTATTAAAAACTATACAAATTATGTAAACAAAATGAATATTACAAATAGAAAGCTGTTAGTGAAGTATAGTAAAAAATAAGGTCCAAGATAAAAGAATGATAAAAGTTCGGACGTGTTTCTCGAACTTTATTAAAATAAGCGAACGGGGCTTGCTTAAATCCTGTCATGGCAAGTTGCCTCAGCATTTCGGGATAAAAAGCGGATATTTAAAACATCGTGGCATCTACACGCGAGGCGCGGTGGGTGGCTGAATGCCAAATGAGTTTTGTGATGTAGTCTTATGAAAAGGCAGATAGTGAAGCGAGCTTGCTCGCCGTGCCTAAACATTCAGGTATTCCACGCTCTTACTGATTTGCGAGCAATTATTGTTAATTTAAGCAAGTGCAGTGTTCACCCAGATTGCCCTCATTTGGCGAAGTCGTAAATGTTTCGAGTAACGTACTAGTAGCAACTTAAGATAATACTGAGCTTCCTTTATTCAGTCATTTGGCACGCATATCGGAAAGTTCGCTAGAATTCAAGAAGATCATTTAATTCGTCACGTGCAGCAGGTTACCTTCTTTTCTTTATTATCTAAAGGTTACTATAACGTGAGGTACAGAATGATACTCTTCTAACCATTCTTAATTAATTCTAAATGTATAAAAGGTTAACATTACGGCCTTTAAGCTGGCACCAATAAAAAGACTCGTTATAAATAGTAAAGAATTTTGTCATTTTTGAAAAATATTACAGTATAACAGGTAATGCTGTGACTTAAGTATGTAAAGTATAAAATAGAGACGGATAAAAATAATACGTGTTATAAGTTACTAAAAGTATTGTTTTGCAGTTTTAGAAGTTATGTTAATTTCCTTTTTTTTATTTCTGAACTCATCAATTTAAAAAAAATTAAACCGTGCATTTTATTTTCATGTAACTAAGGAAATAAAAAGTTAGATAAAATGTTTGAGCCAAATGGGTTACAATTTTTTTCTCGGCCGTGTCATAAAACGTAGAGGTAATTTTCAGGCGAGTGCAATTTATATTTTGCAGGCAACAGTTCCGGCCGGCGGGCGGTGAATAAAGTCTTCGCCACTTGCACTCACTACTGCTCTATAGAAACAAATGTACAATTTGCTTTGTTCTACGATTTGAATATATCTATGGTACACCACATTTATTTTGAATAAACGTTTCAACTTCCCAACATAAAGTATATTGTAAGTTTCAATAGAAACGTTGATTCTATTTGTAATAATAAAATAAACATAGAAATATTAATGCACCGACAATTAACGAACAAAACGAGTAGACACATATTAATTTATAAATACAGTTTGGTCGAGTAACATTTTGCACAAAACATATATAATAGTAGTTAAAACTACAAAACCTTTATGTCATGTTGTACCCTGCAAAACTTTTAAACAACTGCCAGTTTTTAGAGAAACTGAGACTTTTACTAAAAAAATATTATCATCTTTAATTTTTCGATAGGAGATGCATTTGTAGTTCCACTAGCTGAAATATAAAAGTTAGAGAAAAAAAATCAATATTTTTCGTGGATTTTTGCCTATAAAAATACTCTAATCTGTCAAACACAAAGTGGCACTGTAGATGAAACGGAGTGGGTTTCTCATGAGAAGTGAGGCCAAGCAAGCAAACAATAGAGTGAACATAATACGTAAGGAGTTGAATACATAGAGCCGTTGTCTATTGAATTTTTCAATATTTTGTTCCGGAAAAATACAAATTTATGTTTATGTGTATAACCAATAAAATTAAAAACGGTTAGAACTGAAACCATATAGGGTAGGTAAAGATTATACGTTTACATTGTCAATGTTACGATAGTTTTCCGTATATCATTACTTCTCAAGTAGTTACACTATCGAATGGTACAATAATACAGGAACAGTGTCTTTTTTGGAATTCAATGTATATGATCCCTAGCTAGGAATTTTGATTCTTGATAATCCAATAATGCATTTTTTTATTTTATTATTTTTTTACTTTAGTTTTCATCAAAATCGCTCCTAAGTCTCCTTTGAGTACTTTTCAATATTCCTCATAGTTTCGGATTAACCTATCCACGCTCAGTTAAAAAAATCACCCTGTGTATTGAATTATTAAAGGATTACGTAATACTGTTAATATTGTTGAATTGCGCTTCAGTGTTGTCATCACTTACAGACGAGTTGTTATTAAAATAACAAAGTTTGCTCAGCGCATTCAGTTAGAGCGTAACGAGTCTGGTGGCGGGCACACTAAAAGAGGCGTCGGAGTCTACAGCATTTGTATTATTTACCGCAGCGATTTGCATCCGGT
>JAABKM020000028.1:3780944-3805113 GCA_016277805.2 Papilio aristodemus | reverse complement strand
AAAAAAAAGTCACAGCGAAGCTACAACCATAGGTAGTTTACACATTAAACAGTCTTGCAGTTTATAGAACTATAGTCTTTTCTAAGGGCTTTTTACATTTCTAAGAATATTTAATGTTTTGGGAATGGGGAACATAACTTTTTTTGGTGTTATTGATTCGAATGTGGTGACCCTAGTCGTGATGAATTGCTACCGACTGGGTCGGGCGAGTGCGCCGCTGCACTGCTTTACTAACCTACATACTGAAAGATTACATCAGAAGTAATTTTCAAACTTTTTACGAGTGTGATCTTTATCATAAAACTGCATAAATGACTGACGTGTCATTTGCTTCAATTGTTTCTTAATTCTGTTAAAGTTAATTTATTATAAACTGTGACATTTATTACTTCAGAAGATAATAAAGGATTATTACATTTAGTTACTAAGTTTCCTTTTCTTATATTTATGCTACGTTGCTTTCCCTATATGATGCCATGAGTTAAGAATTCACTCGTTTCAAGAAGTAGAGAAACTTATGCTTAAATATATATCAAGCATTCGTTGCGCTTGGGCAGAAATAGATTAAGTAACTTTTGAAGAAAGAAGAAAGGCCAGGGAAAGATACCAAAAGTAAAAAGGTCACATTCAAAATATTATGAAATAAATAAAACACGACAGTAAAAAGTTAAAAATAATATACAGTCTTTTTAAAAGCGATGGCTATAAATGTTCTGAAAGTCTTTGTTAATAATTATGATGGCCACTTTAATTTCTTTTAACTGATATGACATTGTAGAAATGCAATAAGTTTCAATATGTAAAGTAAATATTTTTAAAAGTTTTTACGGAAGAATTTTCTTTAATAACTACAGTTAATAATTTGCCCAGCATCATATTTACCCAGGGTCAGAAAGAGTTTGACTTTGGCGTAAACAAACGCCATAATTGTGATAAATCTAATCTGTACACGCGACGTTCCGTCTGACCTTAAGTCATCAGTAATTTTCCATCGACGTCGTCGTGTCGCTAGTTACCTATGAACGTAGTTGATAGGTGAATTAACTGTATAATATACAAAGTTAAACATATTTCATATTTCTCTTGTTTCCTAAGTGAAGATTGCAAATACAAATAATTTTTTTTTCTTCAAAGATTATAATTGGACAAAAAATGTTATCAGTCTCTTCTAGTATGAATTAAAATAAACACGAATTAAAGATAAAATTAATCTATATTTAAATGAACTCAAAAGTAGTACGCGACAAGATGTTTTGTGGTATCTATTCTTATTCACTTGTGATGTTACTATACTGCCACATTATTATACTATCGTTATTGTTGGAAAATCTAGCCCAAATCCTTTTCCAGATATCCAAACAAATGTTAAGTGTTAACATTAGATGATTACAAAAAGGAGCGAAAAACTGCTTCGGCGGCTCAGTAGTATAACGTATTACGTATTACAGTACGGCTACAACGCTTGTGTCCCGGATTCGATTCCCGGGTCGGGAAAAATGATATTGGGTTTTTCAACTTGACATCAACCCGGAGTTTGGAATTTGTACCCGATATGGCGATAGGCTCACCTCCTATCATATTATGGGACGGAAAAACATTTGGCGAAATGTGGGTGTACTAGTTGCACTTCTGCCTACCCCTTCGGGGAATACACTTTTATTCGACATTATTAATTATTTGTCAATTTAACCTGAAACTCGATAGCGCGCCACCTATCGGATTCAATTGTAAATTGAAATCATCCCACTAAACACTCAAATAAAGTCTTAAAAATGCTATTTTGATAATAAACGAGATAACAACAGGGTTAGAGAGACGATTGAGCTATGCTCTTCGAAAAAACAGCTGGGGTTCTATTTCTCTCTTCTTTATGAGGTGAAATTTTTCAGGTTGAAATGCCTCTATCTCTGCCTGCTTCCTAATGTTGGGATTTTGTAGGTTGCTCTTTGCACTATCCAAGGTCCTTACGTCCTGTCATTGATCAAGTCGTTCCAGAAAATTATGTTGTCATATAATATACACAAAATCATTTCATATTGTATACATTTATTAATTACATATAATACAAAGCATTTCCGTGTGACTAAATTCACATAGCAGTTATATTTTACATTTAAATTTCATAATAACCGTAACTTCGACTGTCTCTACTGATGTTATTATTAATGAAATTATAAAAAAAAACATGTAAAATTAATAACATTATGTAATGTTTTTGTTTCGGTGTCAGAACAGCCTCAAAATAGTTGATGATAATTCTCGTTTATTAGTTATTTATTATTATTTAATATAAATATCTTTCTTTACGTATAATTCATTACAACAGAGAGTAATGGTTTTAATAAGCAAGGTTATATAACCGAAGAACATTACACAACATATAGAATTATAATTACATGCATATGTATGGAACAAACACGGAATTGGATAAATCTAAATTAGACATTGTATTGGAATGGTTCAAAAAAATTGTAAGACATTCCTCTGATTACATAAAAACTCTGTAAACAATATGTCATACGGCAATCCCGTAGTGTAACACATTTATGGCAATCTCTTTAGGTTTTTAAAGTACTCGCTCACTTTTAAATAGAGTTTGACAGTTATAAAACATAGCGTATAAATAATAATTTGTGCTAACATTTTATATACAGTATTTACGATATTCATTAATATTTACAAAATTACATTCACAGCTTTAAAGCTTCCGTTGACTTAATATATTTGCACTATTTTATAAAAAGCTTTTAAATAGACCAAGTATGTCGCAACGCTATTCCCAGTATACGTAAGTGGAAAGAAAAACTTACAAATTAGGTCAAGGGAATTAAATTTAATTAATATTCCAAGAACCATGACTTAAAATAGATGCATGTTTGCATCTGAGAAATGTCATGGTAGGTAAAGTCCGATAAATACTCCGTGAAAATAAAAAATGAATCTATTATATAAATTATAGTTTATCTCTTTTACAAAAGAGCCCTTTATTAAGCTAGGTCTTTTTTATCATACAACGGAAGGTTTGGTAATTCGACTAGTAATTCAGAGTAACCTTTGCTTAAAACTTTTGGTCAATGGAAACACACTGTACACTACTAAAAGATATTTATGTAAAAGGCAATACGCAACAAAAAAATAAAGTCAATACTAATGTAACATTATCTGGAAATTAATGGTTAATTAATTAAAAAAAATAGTTTTTACAATTTTCTTGCACTCGAATACATTTTTCTTTGTACGTTACATAATTTATTTAATAAGCTTAAATATTTGTGATATACACATTTATTGAACCGCTCAGTGATTTTTCGTAGAATGAATGTTTTTGGTGATTGGAGGTGAATGGAATATACATCATATTTATTTAATACATTCTGAAAACAAATAAATGCAAAATACTGATTAAAGCTTACTTTCCGCTAAGTGTTAAGACATAATGTTGCAGAATTTCTTTTTTTATGTTTTCTACTCCCAATATATACTGTACTGTACTATATTATACTATACTATTATTTTGATTATAGTGATTGAATCTATGTTGTTGTAATGGATAGCATCATTCTTTGTTGGTTGAGTTAAACATTCCATTTCGCGACTTCGTTAACTTTGTTCTCAACATGCACACTGTAATGATTATTATGTATGTGCATTGCAATATTATTCAGCAATCACGGAAAATCATTTAATGATACATTAAGCATATTTGGGACAAATTTTAAGCTGCGATCAAAGCAACGACGTAAATATATTCGTTAATTTATACATAACATTGTAAATTACTACTTGTTTACAATAGCAAAAAGTTTTGATTGTAAGACATAAATCTTCCATTTAAAGTGGCTTTTTTAATCACATTTAGTAAATACGTAATTAAAGTTTAATACATTTATGTTTACACATCTATGTATATACTCTGTGCACTGTCCTAAACTGATAAGCACAAGGATATCTTTCAAATTCACTTTATTATAAATATATTGAAATATGTCTTTAATATATTATTCATACATTTATAATTCTGCAACTCAATCAAAGATATTAAATAGACTACGATCCCGCAACTAATCTATATAAATATATTACACTATATGTAACGAAATACAACAAAGCAACTACTTCGTTGTACTGTAACGTCCTTCTAGTCTTACACAAAAACATACATTGTCAACATTGTCTGCCGGTAAGATTCCAACTAGTATCTGTAACCTTTCTTAAAAGTCTTAATAAGTACTAGCATTGTTTCCTTTCATAGACACACTCATCCGTCTAGTTGGTGGAGGCATGGGCCGCGTGGGCACGGGGTGTCGCGGCCGTGCGGGCCTTGGCGGCAGACGGGAGTCGGTGCTGGCCCGGGCACGGAATTCCTCGGCGCACTCCGAGAGACCTGACGAGGAGTTGGAGTCGCTACGCACCACGCCCATCTCGTCCTCTTCCTCGAGTTCCACTTCGGTCCAACGACGACCTGGAAGTGTAAAAATAATTTGTTATGTTTTGGCAGAATTTTTTTTAATTGACAAATAAAAAATATTATTAAACTTGGTTACTTGCTGATAGAAGAGCTTTCTGTTGATGACATACTATTTATTTCGTTTGCGGCCTTCTTTATTCGAAGAAATCTAAAATTTATGACGTAGATAATCGAAAGATATAATACCTCATGATTGTGTCACTAACTGTTCATTCTCTAGATTGTTTTATAATGAGTTATGTTCTGCAAAAGTGAATTTTCAGAAATAATTTTGATGCACAAGGAGCGGAAAAATGAAAGTTATTTAAACATTACAAGAGTGAAAAAAAGTATAATAAATTTTTAACACATTTTTTTTACTTTTTCTTTGTGGTAAAATTAATGATGCACAAAGTAGTCGGACTGCGGTGATACCTATCTAATATTTTCTCGTTTAAATTCGTTTGCGAATCTGGGTCGCGACTTAAAGTAATTAAATTGAAGCTACTTGTTTGTAGAATTTAATTACACCGCACGTGACAGGGGTAAATAAATTGTGAGCTCGAGTGTACCGGCAGGAATGCGCGGTGCGTGATGTAAAGCCGACAACTCAACATGTTTTCACGTTAATATCCTCCGCTATTCACTAAGCGTCGTTTTCTCGTTTATTTTCCTTTTATTTTTGTTTCACATTTGCATTTAATTGCAACTCGACATTTAATAAATCTGTAAAGGATTTTAAAGGCTACATTTAAAAGTAACAAAAAGTAATTGCGGACATTTAACAAAAAATTTACATGTTTTTATTTTTTCGACGAGAGTTTTATTTATTTTAAGTTAACAATGAACTAAAGATTTGATCAATAACACCCGAAGAAATGCATCCAGCTTTTTTTTTTTAAAGAAAACGGTCTTTTCATGTGACAATAACTTACAGAAAGGAGTTGCCGGCGGCTCTGGGGCCGAATCTGACGCGGCGCGGGAGAGAGGGCGGCCGAGGGATGCAGGCACGCGGGCTTCTCCTCGTCCGCGCGTCCATTTACTGCCAACGCGCCAGAAACGACGCGCGTCACGGAACACACCCCACACCTGGTCAAAGTTCATTGTACACAAATATTTCATTTGTAAAAATCTCAACTTGAATGACAAGTAGACATAATGTTTAAGTAGCGGTGAAGAGAAAGTATAGTGCTACTTCGAACATTAGTTATTTATTTTAATTTTTAATTAAGTATGTACTTGACTGAAGCTGGAGAGGGTTGCTAGAATTATATGTAATAAATTTTATAGAACTTATCACTTAACATAACAAGGTTAAAAAGGTAGTCGGAAAAAAGCACCCGACTTCCTGCTTGAATGAACATTTTTTGGGGAGACAAAGCGTGTAATATCTCTGAAGTTTAAGGAAGTTTTTCAACACATTTTTTTACGGCGATACCAAACTGCGATATTTCTTGTTTGAAATAAATTGGACATGTCACAAACAACTCTCGAAACAAATTTACTTTCATTACGATGTCAAATGGTCTTATTATCCTTAGTACTTTTCCAGGTAACTTTTAAATTGTTTACGATATACTTTTTTAATTATATGTTAATATTACATTTGAATATCTGTGATCTCCAAAGGGGTAGGCAGGAACTAGTGCTCCCACATTTCGCCGTATGTTTTTCCATCCCTTGATGTAATAGGTGCGAGCCTATTCCAAACTCCAGTTAATATTTTGTAATTATTGAATAATAACATGTTGACTTGTCTTACCATATGTTAGGTTTAATGAAACTTAAAACCCGGTAGTGGTTAAGTTTTCTTAAGATTTTCAAATGATATTTACACAGATGTTCTATTTGAAGTTTTAAAATCTTGAAGTATTAAAAATAACAATTGGAATTGTAAGGAAGACGTAAGAAACTATAATACAGTCATCTTTAATATAAATTGTTTATATTAAATAGATATATTTATTATTATAGGGTGATGTGTTTGTAATAAATTACAAATCGATATTTTAAATCTAAGTGATTCTTTTAAAGTTTCGTTGAAAATGTACGTATATTTTAAAAAGTTATTTTTATTAGCCTTGGCCTTGTGAAATTGAATAGGTTATAGATATTTAATGACAAAATTAGTAATTAGTTTTTCAGTTTCAATAAAGCCTTCATTCATCGTAGGACGCAATATACAGTACAATAAGGTGATAAGATAGCGGTTTTCTCTTACTGATTTTCCACAGTCATTTTCTTCGTTTACAAAGGCGGTATATTTTATGATTAGTGATACCGCACATATCTAATAGACAAAACACGTTATGATACTATAATTTTTGTTACCAAACAAACACGATCAAGATATTTTCTGGTATCTGACGGTACCAGTTGCTTATCAAACTCAAGTTACTTTGTATTATTGACTAAGAATAGCTGTGTGTCTAAATCTATTTCTATTCGGTTCTGTGTTATTGTGATGATTATTTCAACAAAAGAATTACACAGAAAGATCACCTGCTTCTTGAAATATTTTTCAAGGCGTGTCTATATCATGAAAAAACGATCGTAAAAATACCGAGTATGACGGAGTTCATTAAGTTTGAAAGAAGCCGGATTAAATTTCAATTATATTTCCATAAATGATTGCCCGTCCCCGGAAAAGCTTTTGATTGATTGCTTGTGATACATCACACGTTAAATTATCAACGTATTTTGTAACGGTAATAATAGGTAATGTTGTAGTTCAAAAAAGAAAATTCAAATTATTTGGTATAATAATTAATTTCTACTACTACTAAAATAGTAGCAATGAACTGGACACATTGCTCGCAGAACAGATAGCCAGTGGGGTCGTAAGGTCCTGGAATGGAGGCCACGCTCAGGTCGTCGCAATGCGGGTAGGTTTACCCTCAAGATGGACGGATGATTGAACAATTAATGAAGCTTTCTTGTCAACTAGTAACATGAGATTAATTCTAACAAATATTAGGCGCTCAAATTGGCTCTAACAAAAGTTAAATTATCCCGGATGTCTCTACAGCCTACAAGTTTTGAGGATTACGCTACGAACGGAATAATCGCTTGACATCTTACTTCCCTCGTTACGTTGATTTATTAAATAATAATGAAACTCCTACAGTCATCTCTCAGGAGAATTTTGTAGAGAATTTTGTAGGAGGACATTGAAATTAAAATCAAAACTGCCCCATGACAGTGGGGAATAAGTATTTTTTTGACATGCTTAACGTTGTAAAACTTATAATTATTAGTGCAGTATTATTGATAGAATTCGTGCTGAGAATGAATCCTCCAACAAATGTATGTATATAGCGTGTTTTAAAAGGAGGTAAACTTCACAATAAAATTTAACTTCCTTTCCTTTCTTATAAATTGAATCGGACCCGAGTCAAATTGAGTACAAGATCAACTGCAATATAAAAAAAACAATAATGAAAGAAGTAAAAGAAAAGAGAAATTGAACATTTTCTCGTAAAGTTAAAACGAGTCGCTATTAAATTGCAATAAGGCGCCGCTTTATTTGACTGTGATAAATTCTAAAAATAAATCAAAAGGAATTCATAGACTAATAGTTAATACACGTACATTAATGTAACTGATGATAAATTTTCAAAAACGCGATTTTTCACAGAAACTAAATAGGCGAGCCAGTCGCCATATCAGGCACAAATTTTAAACTTCTAGCTGATATTAAGTTAAAAAAATTATAAACTAATGATATATTGAACGCTCTAATATATAGTAAAATACTAAAATAGAAACCATCGCTCTGAAGTATCCTCGTTACAAAGGCTTAATAGAAATATCAAGTAATGGAACTTAAAACGTGTACTAACACAGCTTCGATATTTTCTCAAAGATCGTTGAAGAGACGAGAGCGTCGTTAGGAAGGAAATTGGTTCTACAATATCAGAGCATAAATTTATGTAAACCTTAACGAAATGTTCTATTTAGATTTATATGTGTTTTTGCCCAGGATAACATCTCGGTGGCGCAGTGTATTACGTATGTACATATAGGATACGGCTGCAACGCTGAAAAATGATATTGAATTTTTTCAACTTCATATCAACCCGGAGTTAAAAATTTGTGATATGGCGATAGGCTCGCTCTCTGTCACATTATGGAATGGAAAAACATATGGCGAATTGTGGGTGCACTGAGTTGCACCTCTGCCTACCCCTTCGGGGAATACAGGCGTGTGACATCCATTATAAAAATTTGTAATTATTTATTATGCCACTAGTGCCTCGCCCCGGTTTCTGGTATTAAAGAATACGTATTTGTATTCAGAATAGTATTAAACAATTTTTTTCTGTCGTATATACTGAATCAGTTTGTATTTTTGTATTTTGTATATATGTATGTATTAAACCTTACTATCGAATCTCTCTGTTTGCGACAACCGCATTAAAATGCGTTCTGTTCTTAATACTCCGAAGTACACAGAATGAGCCGTAAGTATTTGAGGAACACGGAGCCGCGCTGTGGGCTTGTTGAAGCTACTGACATAATTTATGCATCGCTGAGGCGTTTGAAAGCTAAAGCACATCCTTGTGTTTATCATATTTTAAGTAAAGTAATCCATATTATTAATAGCATAAGATTTAAAATACACTCAATTAGAAATTGCTGTTTTGATGTGAGTTTGCAAAAAAAAATTAGCATACCCTGCTTAAAAAATCTAACACTAATAACAAGGAGCTTTTTTAATATAATTTTAACATAATTACAGTACATATTTTAAAACGACAAAGATATTACATTTGAAACGATAATAAAGATTGAACTGTTACTATTAACTGTTTTAAAAATACAGCAAACATGTCAAATAAAGTAAAATTAAAAACTACTTTCTATTTTCTATTATATTACCAAATGGTTTAAAGTAGACACTCGTAACTCCACTGCAGTATCACATACAGAGCTCGAACGTAATCATTGATTTACGTGAGCTGAAACTTCCTTAATGTCACCTTCAATTTTATTTACGTCTGCAACGACACATTTAATGTCGACAATGTTGTAAATTATACGAAATATATATTTAGTAAACTATTTTTTGATTGTTTCTGCGTAATGAATAAAGTTATTTTGAGAATATTTTATATCGATCGATGTTATATTAAGTTTCTATATCAAGAAGCTATTTTAAACTCTTTTTTTGTTTCAATTATGGATTCAATGGGTTTATTACAATATGGAGAAAATAGTATTTTAACTGGATATGGTAAAATCAGTCAATAATGGAATGTAATCGAATGGAATTAATTTTACTCGAACCTATAAAGACACTTTGTTCAATAATCAACAGCGAAATTGAGAGGTCCCGCAATTGGTAAGCACGTATTCGTAGTTTGAATGAACTTGGAACAATGCGATCGTGAAAATATAATATTCGAGTGGGTTCATTAAATTTGAAAGATGCCATATTCAATTTTAATAATAAATAAATAAATATCACTCATGAAAAATTAAGAAGACGAAAGAGCTATATCATAGTAATCTCATTTTTATTAGCGGGTTAATACACTAAACAATTTTATACAGTGACTGAACAATGTATACGTATTGCTTGTTAATCTCCTTAGGTTGTTTGACGACGCATTATTTCGTATACTATACGTTATTGGTCTTACGCAATTGTTAAAAAACAGAATAACATTGATATATATTATAGAAAGTTTTAAATACAAACTTAAATTGATACTATGTATAACTATTGACTTTTGTACTATTTCCACGTTCGTGACAATAATCATTAATTTCGTTAATGTGCACCAGCGCGGGTTGGTGTCGCGGTGGTGCTTTGATCACTAAAACGAACGTACCAACGTTCCAAAACTTCGCCCATTTTGATAGATCATTAACGACTCAGACCGGTTTCCGTTTCAGCTTTCACACGATTTTGTCATTCTTAATATTAGGTACACGCTCAGACATAAACGTAAATTTGAAAATGTAAACTAACCTCAAAAATCTAACATTTACGTAAATTACGTAATATTTGTTTTATGGATTGATTTCATTGAAATAATTTAATAAGCATACATAATACAACAATTAAATTCAGTTTATTTAGGAAAGGTTCCCTCCATAAATTGATCTTATTTAATAAAGTCTTAATAACTCATATACTCGTATTAGACGTAGTAATAATAACGATTCTATGTAAACGTGTGAGCGCATTTATTTATTTAAGATAAAACTTTTCTATAATAATAATTTTTAATGAAAGTTGTAGTACAAAACAGAGTTTGCAAATATGAGACATTTAATAAGAATGTATCGTAAAAATGCACAGACTCATCAGAATCTCCAACTACGACTAAATTTATGCAATGAATATACACAGCTTAAATCTTTCGAGCAATCTTGTAACATGTTTTCATTGCGAAATGTAATTTCATATATGTATGTGTAATTTATACAAAGAAAATGTAAATGTAAAACAACAACACAGACATATATAATTAACTTCATTAGTTTTATGTTACAGTACTTGCGTAAAATAGTAACATTATAAAATACATTATATTAAACTACGTAGGTTTTTAAAATATTTTAACAAACTGTCACAGCAGCACTGACCTTAAATTGTGGTTAGATTTAATACCAACTTTAATTGCATAATCACAATTGTGGTCAACGCACTTTATTTTTTCAAAGTATTTACTTAAGAAAAAATACTATATCAAGAGAGTGTAAAGTTATAATAAGTGCAATATTAGAAAGTGTTATATATCTCACACCTGTATTCCCCGAAGGGGTAGCCAGAGATGCAACTAGTGCACCCACATTTCGCCATATGTTTTTCCATCCCATAATATGAAAATGTTATCGGAACATAAAATTTGATTTAAAGCGAACGTATTACTTTACGATCTAAAACTTTAAGGAAGGAAAACGGTGACGTAAACTAATTTAAAATAAAACGTTTCCATCTTAATACTTAAGTAAGACAATGTGTCTGAATTTCGCACTTTTGAGAAGAAATTAATTTCGAAGATCCTTTACTATAGGAAATATACAAGAAAGTGTAATTGCTCTAAGCTAGTTTAGTGATTAAATTAGTAACTCATCTTTAACCGAAAAAAAAATTACAAAGGTCAGTCGTGTCATCTTCTATAAGTATGCATCTAATTGCCATGAAAATTTGGAAAATAATTAAGTACTTTCCCGGGAAGGTTTTTGAAAAAAAAAATTATTTTCGAGGTATCTAATTGTTAAAATACAACAACGCGTGGACGGGTACAACTAGTTAAGAATATTAAAAAGTGATATAACTCTAGCAGTCTTGTAAAAAATCACTTCTTTTTATAAAGTTTAATGTCAATAGGAGATTATAAAACCGGCAGTGAGGATATAAATTAGCTGACTTTGACCGATTTACGGCTTAAATTAAACACGATGAACTCGAGACTCGATTTTGAAGTGTAGTTATTTTTACTCACCTGGTCGATGCTCTCTCTCACTGATATCTCATGGAAACACACGCAGCCTATTTCCTTGCTGCGTCTCTGGCCCTCCTCTGTGCTCACCATGCGGTCACCGACTTGATCTGTCTTATTCCCCACCAGCACTACTGGTGTCTCTAGCACGCTGTCCTGAAATATTTTACTAATAAATATAAGGAATATCTTCCACATAGTACGTATTTTATGCACACCACATAAGTAACTTTATTCAGTCTCCCCAACTAGTAGAGATTGGTAGTCAAGACCCTACAATGTCACTCTGTCTCTTGCAATCTGATTATTTTCAGTTCACTTTCTGACGCAGTTCCGTTATATCTGCTTCTATTTGTATATATGTATACAAAGATAAACGCATTTTTATCTATCAATTGTAATATTAAAAAAGAGGTTTTACGTAAAAAAAATCTTTTAAAATAAGGGCAATTGTATTTCAAACAATGTTAATAGTCCGCCCGGATTCTATATGTAGGTGGAATTGGGAGAGCGGAAAAAATGTTTGTGCTTCAAACTCTGTAATCCGATATATTTTTTACGGAAGGAAAAGTTATGAGAATTTCATTTTATATAATTTAATGGGAAAACATTTTGCGAATAAAGAGAAAATACAATCTGTTTATTTTCGGAAAGCTTTTCATATATTTATCCGATTTAATTTTCATAAAAAAACCTCGTGAAGCAATAATTCGATTTTCATATGTTTTGAACGAATAACAAAATGACTACGAGGGGCAATGTTAAGTTTGTGTATAAAATTTATGAAATGTTTTGTTGCTTTTAATTATTTACAGAATAGAAATAACCAACGAGATTAGATTTATTTAAGATTCCCATATTATCTTATTTGATTGGATTTCATGAGGATTTGATTCCAATACACCGAATTCTGCGAAGAAACCTCTAACACAAACAAAACAACAAAAATAATAAAAGAAAAGAACTTGAATGAAAAAATTATCTTTATAAAGTTCAACCGAGTAGATGTTATGAAGAAATATTCTTCATTCCATTTTCTTTTGTTGAAGGAACTTCTAAGATGACAATATTTATTGTTCGTTTCATATTATCCCGTTTGTGAACGAAACTACGACGGAACCCGTTTGAACGTCGCGGTCGTCGCGAGAGAGTATGCAAAGGGACAGTTAATTAATTTCACGTAAGATGCTTTCACTACCAATGCGATGGTTTCTCTACAAACATTTTGTTAATTACGTACAAAGCGATAGGGTTCTTCGTTTTGTAATTACAATTTCCATGATTTTACTGAAATTAATAAAATAATAAAGATTAAAAAGATAATGAAATTTGGAATTTGTGACCGATATGGCGATAGGCTATCATATATCACATCCTGAAAAATATACGGCGAAACATGGGTGCACACTACTTGCACTTCTAGCTACCCCTCCGGGGAAAATAGGCGTAAGGAATGTTTTTTTTATATAATGTAAAAAAAATACTTTTTAGCAGTGTAAAGTTTTCCCCAAGCTGGGTTACGTAGCGATGCTTGACACATTTAAGACTTGATATCTCTAATGACACGATCTCCCTAGGTTAGAGATACCAATTTCTATTCTCTTTTCATCGCGCTTACAAAGTCTTTGATCTTGTAAGGGTTACAGCCAGCTGGTATAAACCTTTCACAAAAAATTGCTTTGACTATAAATTTAACCCTATTTGAAATAAAGAAAGAGATCTCGTCAAACCAATAGAGCGGGAGATTGGTCAATCAATTGCATTCGAATGTTATGGAGGATGAGTTTTTTTAGACTCAACCTCCATAACACTCGAACGTAATAGACGCGAATGTTTTTTTTTTGTAGTATATGTTACAATAATTATTACAATGCTTTCATAAAATGTGAGTATAAGTATTCGAGGCGAGGAGATTTATTGTTTCATCCGGCAATATAATTAAATTCCGTAACTAACTTTACTCATCGAAGATTAAAACTTTAGCTTTACTCTAATCTCATCAAATCATATGAATATTAAGTTCGTTGTTAACCTACCTTGGTTGATCATAACTTTATTTAACTATAATTTTTTTTTTAATATAAACTGTATAAATAAATTAATGGTTGGCTAATTAAATAACTAGTGACTCCACTCGACTTACCACGGGTAAGAGACAAAGACCAATAATTTTTTGTCGTAATTCCATTTTCTTTATGAAAAGAAAAGATATGATTATTTGTTAGTTCCAAATAAAATAAAAATAACTGAATCGGTTATAAATTTTTTTTACCAACAGGAAGCTTCGCTCAACAAGTATTCTAGACTTTTACATCTACCTCGAATGAAGCTGCCAACCCATCCGAGGTTATCAGTATTTATATTATATCGAATTAACATAAAATTTTATTAAATAATGCACCAAAAGCTTCGCTCAGCTACTACTTGCGTGACACTTACAAATTAATAGTATAGAATTATACGAAATTAATATTTTATATACAAATGTTGAAATTTTTATTTAATAAAGGCATACCTTAGTTGGTGACAGTCTACGTCGTCTCTTGTTGTAATTGATGAGGAATTTGAGCCGGTGGCATTCGTCGAAGGAGCATTTGTCAGTGACAGAGTACATCAAGATAAACGCCTCCGCCCAACGAATGTTGCTTTCCAAATTCGCGTATTCGCTTTCCTAAAATACATGGCAACTTTAATAAAAATATTTTTTATTTTTAAAAATAAAATATCAAATTATCACTTAGTAGGGGGGTTTAAAGATTGCACTGTTACGATAATTCTAAATATCTATAAATACGTTCGTACACGTTTTTAAAAAAAATCAATCATTTTGAAAACCAAAAATGTCTTAATGATTCAAGAACCGTTAATAAATATCAAATTGTCACAAGCTCACTGATCAATTCTGATCAGGTGTGTTTTTGTACCATTACAAACAATAAACATTCATAAACGCAAATGAAAAAAGACACTGTATTGGGTAATAGATATGATAAGACTTTGGTCAATAAGACCATGGCTAAATCTATTGCATATATGTCAATGACCTATTAAACCATATTGTAGTTAGAAGAGTAAATATTTTTTTAACTACACGTACTATCTTTGAACCGGGATCTGCATCCGGGAATCGGGATACATGGTTCGGTTATGAGATTAGAGATGAAAATAACAAATTTGTTAATATAACATATTTATTTGTACTCACGTGAGGATCTCCAGCGGAGTCGAGTATTTCGAAATAAACCATCTCGTTGTCGATAACGGTTTGGAAGGCGTAGATCTTTTCTAAATTGGGATCGTATTCTCCAATAAAACGCCTCGTAATGAACCGCACCACCAGCGCTGTAACAGTTTTTATTTGTTTATATCTTATCGCACTATTCCGCATCTTGTATTAAATTTTCTTCTAAAGAAATTCTTTACCTAAACTTCGGTCGGTCATCTTGAAGCTTTCAAAGACGTTGAAAAGTTTTAAGAAGGAAAAAGTTTATTAATTTAAAAGAACTCTTTTACTTTACTAAAATTAGTACGAAACCGTAACATCTTTGACTAAATTTAGGTTACGCTTAAGTCAAATGAGACTTGCGTTGCTGATGGTAATAATATACACGAGACTCAATCTTAAGGACAAACATTAGGAAGCTTTTGAAAACTTTGTTTAGTACGTTGTCGTTTTTCGAATTGTAAATTTATGGCTTATAGAAAAAATTTTGAAATTCTTACAATGGTTGTAGTTTAAATATCGTAAAAAGCAAAACCATAAGAACTGCTGCGATTTAGTGTGTCGGTCGTGCAATAAATTCGTTTTCAGGAAATCATATAAAATATAAAAATTAATACATGTTTTAAGGAAAGCATGTAATTATTTAACACAAAATTTTTAAGTACTCGAGATTCGCTGAAATTATTTACGACTTTTAATCAGAGAATACAATTTGGTACCTTCAGACTTGCAAAAGCATTACTATTTAGCTATTGTTTCATTATGGGATAAATGTTTACATTAGAACACACTATTTTCATAAAAATAACTTAAAAACAGACATGTGTCTTTAATTTCTATCGATTCTTAATTATGCCAATGTCTCTATTGTATATTTAACACGACAAGGTGAATTAGATTGGCTTTTAAAAGTAATTAACATTAGACCGAACCAATGTGACACCTTGAGGGAATTAGGTGGTGAAATTATGCTTTTACATTATTAATACTATTAGTATTAAAATTGTGAACCAAAATAGAAACGACAAAAAAACATAGCGGATTGTATGAAACAAAAAAAAAGTAAAGGTTGATTTTCTATTTTTATATATTTTAATTTTCATTAAAACACACACAACATAGTAAGGTGTAATAGGTACTGGTCTGAAATCTCTTATATGAAAAACCAATTTATTAGGCATATGGACGAATCAATGGCAGCGCATTTATCTCTACTTTGTAAAGTGCAAAACGGAATACAGTAAAATAAAACAAGATTATAGAGCAAATGGATAAACATTTTATTCGAAATAAATTTCCGTTCGTCCGAGTTTATTCCTTTCAAATGAAAACGATTTTCATTGGTCGCTTTTCGTTGGTTCACGAAATATTGAAATTGAAATGCGACGTGGTTTTTGTAAAAGTTGAAAAAAAAATACGTACCTTCCGTATGAACACGAATGGAAAGATAAATCAATTTTCGAACAAAAATACGACGTTAACTGTGTATCATAGTACAGTATATTGTACTCGGTGGAGCAGTTGTATTGTATTGTACTCTACGGTTGCACTGCTAAGGTCTCGGATTCGTATCTAAATGATGTCGGGTTTCTTCAATTCGATATAAATTCGGAGTTTGAAATTTGTATCCTATATGGTATAGCGATAGTTGCGCCCTGTATCGTTTCATGGGTCGGAAAAACATACGGCGAAAAGTGGATACATTAGTTGCAACTCTGCCTACCCCTTTGGGGAACACAGGCATGAGATATTTTTTCAATTACCATTGTGTATAGATTTATAAAAAAAGCAGTAAATATTTTTTTAATATATACTTTAAGTTTTCAAGACATAATATTTTATATGTAAATACTATCTTTGTTTATTCTTAAAAGGGGTTTAAAGGTACTTTACCTTTAAAGAACTTGTATTGAAACCACCAAACTAAAAACAACAAATAGGTGCGTAGACGTAGAAGTTAGACTATTTGATTTTACGAACCCGCGTCATCAGCATGTCTAAAATCAATTCGTAAAAACGTCGACGCAGTGTGTTGGGAGGATTTTTGAAAAATTTATGAAGCGATTTGACACGGTTTACATGTTAACCGTAACAGTAAATAATCCACGGTTATCTGCCCACTAGTTTGATTTTTAGCAATCGATATTTACTGTAACCCAATTTATGCTATAATAAAAAGTTTTTTTTTTTATATTCATGTATTTCCTATTTCACGCCGGTCGATATTCGCAGATACTCGCTCCAAAACTTTTCATTTGTGCACCGGCTAGAAAACTTTATGCAAGTTTTGATTCCTATAATGAGAGTAAGACCCAAGTAATCTCTCCTTTACACTCCTTTGTATGACAATACAATGCTAAGCAGGAATTTAAAATACGTAATCCTATCAGACTTATTTAAACATTCCTCAGTTCCATTCACAGCTCGTAAGGGAATGTGTTTGATGTGGACATTCAAGTAATCTCTTAGATTTATTTGCATATATTTAAAGTCGTAAAACGACGAGCATGTATGCGTAGACGTATCGATTCAGAAGAAGTAAAAGATTTGTTTCAACATCGCGCAAAATGGACATCCGCTATCTCTGCCTACCCTTCCGGGTGACTGCATATTTCTATTTTAATGTTACACAAACACACCTAGAGTTAAGCATAGTTCGACAGATGGTGCGTATTAATGATTTTTTTTTAATTCTCAATCTTCGTAATAAGTATACAGACTCCGAAGTTACTACGTTACCTAACGAAGGTACGCCAGTTTTCTTGTGTGATTAGCTCATTTGGCATAGTATTAATTAAAAATACTAACCTGACTTCCCCACTCCGGACTGTCCCAACACCATGACCTTGAAAGGTCTCTGCTTTGGATACAGCACAAGTTTGGCAAGAGAAGATTTCGGTGAAGTTGTGCTGCTCATTGTTACCAGTGTCGCCATTTTATGATATAACTCAATGTGTCGAAACAATTTACGATCTAAAACAAAAAAATATATTAATAATTTATTAATGCGTAATCGATTACACTTATACCATAATTTTTTTTAATTACATCGCATTATTTAATAATCTATTCCATTGTACTTAGTAACGGGAGTAATAAAACTGATTATGCATTTTATTAGGTATTGAATTTTAACCATGAATGCTAACAGCTATGTAAGACTTAAAAAAAATAAGACTTAAATTACATATAAATTATGACAGACATGTAAAAAGTAATTGAAAATTTGTATTGGAAATTAAAAAAAAAATTAAATAAGTCGTATTATTTGAAAATAAAATAAATTTAAAATTACGACAGCATCTAAGTTATTAAATTTTTCAAAGGACTTCGAAGTAAACAGACAGCGCGAGTAATCATGATTTATTGACCAAGACTACAGCTCGAGGCGGGGACAAACTAACTCCAGCAGGGACGAACTAACTCGACTTCGGCAATTTCTAGTTTCTCGACAACTTACAACGTCTCTTCGCGACTTTAAAAATCGATATCCTCATAGAATATTTATTAAGTTTAGAACGCTAACTTTGTTTAAATTTGAATGAAGATTTTTTTTTGTCAATAGAAAAACTACAAACAAATGTAACTTCCCTTTACTCGTAGACATTTAGAACACCCTAAATAAGAGGGATAAAGAAAAGGAGAGGGAGTAGTTAACGGGAGCAGCGTCCTAAAGGTTTGCTGAAAAAACGTTCCGAGCGATTCCCGAGCCCTCAAGTTTTTTTACTGCAAAGAGGTCTCGGCTAAGCATCCTACTCTATGCCACCAAAAGTACAGTGAATTTGTAGATGTCATTTTAAGGCAGAGACAAGTAACAAATATGGGGTGGATTAGGTCACATGTATAGTCAAATCGTAAATATGTATACAGTGATAACGCTGCAAAAACATGTATCGGAACATGTTTACGAAATTATGAATATATATGTATATTTTCATTTCTTTTGTTGTTTACAATATAATGAAACATTGGCGTATACATATTTATGGCGTTTAACAGTGGCTACATTTAATGCTCTTGACGTTGAGTACGTATGTAGTTTTGAATAGGAAGGGTGCATACATGTTTTGCAGCGTTGAACTGTTTACATATTAACGCTTTTGACTGTACATATTTGAAAAGCAGTTATAAAATAATCTATTATGGTTATACTGAGGCCGTAGGATTTCCTCGTCGCCCCGCCTTTTTATGAATCGGCCGCCGGCGATATTTAGTTATTTTTTTAGCTTTTTTGTAAGTTGTAGGGGATGCCTGAATGTGGTATAATTTAAAAGTTTAACAAATCTTTCTATTATATTTTTAAAGGATGTCAAGTGGAAAACTCAAGATCAAGATCAAGTAGCATGGATGAAATTAAAAATGATAACCTGTCGTTTACATATTAAGTTAATTAAAACGTTACTAAAACAAAACATATTATTAAATTATAAATTTCCACAGCGTATTCATGTTCGGCGGCCGCTTCCTCGAACTTTTTATTTGACAAATTAATTATAGTCGATAAGGATAAATTTGTTACTGGTTAACTAAGTTAAAAGAAAAATTAAACGAGCATTAGTTAATTTAAAAATGAACCACTGAAGTTCAGTCAGTGGTTCTTTTACCTACGACGCTTTGCGAAATATTACGAATCAAATTACATCTTAATCTTTTAAATCGGTCAATCCTTTTGAGCTAAAGGAGGTCACATAGGAACGGTATAAGTATAAACATAATATTTACCGGCGAAAAAAACTGTCCTTCAGTCAGTCAGGTCCAAAATATAACAGGTGCAATAAGTGATAGTGATTAAAAACTTGCCCCTAATTTTCTTTGGTTTTAAACCTTTATAAGAAAAATTTTCTCACTCACTCTACATACAAAAGCTATCTCCAAACCATTACTACTTTCAAATAAATTTCGCTAACATGCTAATTAAAATCGATCTTTACATCAGAAATTATGTTTCAGATTAATTTCATCACGAATTACGTCGGAACATTTCACTAACGAGTAACCGATATCCATACAATACAAACAATACAAGCGAGCTGACAATTACGACCACAAACGTTGCGCCGTCCTAATTGCAAATTAGATTTACTGAAATTCAATAGGGACAAGCCTTGACGCCAGTATTGCTTTAATGAGCCGAGCATCTGCCACTCATACTTCAGGATGGTGTACTCTGTATCCCGACTCAACTAATTGGACTTTGACTTTAATAAATGATAGTTATAGTTTCATTTCTGACCTCCTGGTAACCACAATGTACCATTGTGTTCTGTGGAATTCCGAAGCCCCTTCTCTTGCACCCGAAGGTAGCCACTAAGGAGGTTTTAGTAGGTCATATCTCACATCATCCTGTCTTTCCCCAAAGGGACATAATATCTTTCGAAAATTACCTCTCAATACCAAAAAAATTATATTGATAATAAAGATTTTAAAAATGCTGTAGCTTGTACTTTGACCTATTCTATGAGGTTGTGTGTACCATTCGAGTTGGCATATGTGACAATAATGTTGATCTTTTCACATTTAATAGTCTCCGATAAAGGCTTGCCTTTATACCTTTAAAGAAGGAAATAATGATTAAAATTACCAACTGATTTCACAAAGGATGAAATTAAACTGGACAGCTAATAATTGCAGTTTCCTCTTAGTTGTAGATTCAAAGATATTTATTGAGATACAACGTTGTCCTATTAAAAAAACACTAGGCCCGACGACCGACAAAAAGAACAGGCAAGATTAAAATGCTAGAACCGTAAGTAATCAATAGTACCTCTTTTAAATGCACAAATATTCAAATCAATTTCAAATTCTATACAATTACTAAGATCATATGTCATAATATGTGAATCGATTGAATCATATAAGTTCAAGTCAAGGATTTTTGGAAATGCCGTGAACAACGAAAGACCATATCCTAGGCCGAAACTATGATGATGTAGCTTAACTTACCATCGTACAAGTTTAAACGTGTTCGACACAACAGATTTCCTAATTTTATCTTTCAATCAACCGTCATCTCAGTAATAAATCCTTTCTTTCTCATGTCATCGTTCAACAATCCACATCCGTATTCAAAACTCTCTACGTGCCATTCCTCCCGCAAATATTAACATTAATTGGAGTTATTAAAATAAACGTAAATAATATGTAAAAAAATTATCTGCACTTTGGCAGATGCGGTTCCCATTCGACTGTCGCGGTTTCTCGCGTTGATGCAGCTTCATTGTGGCTAGCCGCTTGGTTGATATACGTAATATGTCGATTGCAGTAAAAACGAAACAAAGAAATACTGCTATTAAATGTCTAAATAAACTGGATTAATGATTTAAAAAATATATTACATAAAAGCAAAAAAAAAAACATCAGCACAAAGAAATTTTTAAATTTTCGTCCACTCGTCAAGGTAAAAGTTTAAATTAATTTTGCTTCTCGCACTTCAATTCAAGTAGTGCTCAAATCAGCTTATTGAAATATTTGACCGGAACAAAATCGTTTGATGTTACAAAAAGACATCTAAATTTAAAACATGAAGTGAAAATGTTTCACGATTGAATCTGACTCTATAATTTCACATTACAACAATTGTAAGTGTTATTGTTTCCATTTTGTTCCAGAAAGTATCTTGAATAAATAATTTTTAAATTCTCTGTACTTTTATATTTAAAATGAGAATAAAATCGATAGATTTCAATATATAGATGTATATGATATCAACACTTTGTAAATTTAAATTGAATGTTATTGTTTTTTTAAAACATATGGTTCATACATTTCCGTCAATAAATACAGCGTTTCATTCGTTTTAATTTCTTAAATATTATTACCGTATGCAGTGATCATTATGGATAGCACTTTATATTATCCAAAAAACCGAAAAGTAAAGTGTACTTACAAAATTTTAAGCGAGCTTATCGTTCAAGATTTTCTAACATCCCATTCCGCTTTCTTCAGAATTTCATTTAAATTAAAATAAATAAATACACCCTCTTTCACGAATGACATATTATTTAAAAACATAAAGTGTTTGTTTTAATATTACTTCACACTGGCCACTTAGTTTTCGCAGATTATTAATAGAAAAAATAACTCGGAAAAACCGCGAACACATCCGCGTCAGCGAGCGTCCGCTCCGCGAGTGCCGCCGGGCGTAGTTGCCTGCTACCACTGTAGCGATGACACTATAAACGAATTTCTCTATGATCCTGTTTCCGTACTTCTGGATTTAATTGGCACTCGATAATTCACTTTTAAGTTAGCCTGTTAAAAGGTGCTTCACAAAGGAAAGGTCTAATTAAATTTATTTTGCCATTGCTTGCGATATGTAATTGCAAAGTAAAAATTGTATTGCGATATGAAAATAGATTTATCATACTATCAGACGTTTGTGATATTAATCAATTCGCGTTCGATATTTTACTATTTCTTAAAATTAAAAAAGGTCTACAAGTATATTACTTTCGGGCTGATGTTTATAATCATCTAATAACGTATTTTTTCCCTGAGTCCTGGGACTATACTTCCAGATATTAACCGATTGAGGTAGAAAGAATTAGGAAACACTAATCGCATTTCATCACGCTTATAAAGTGTAATATAAACTAAAATATATTACTTTTTGTCTTAAAATAGAGTGAAAATAAGGATTATTAAGATGAGAAGGTAATACAAATGCGTTGTCGGCCTTAAAGGTTATTTTATTGAGTCAGTAATTTTTTTGCTGATGGTACGTATGACATGTGAAGCTTTGACATTCAAACTATTAACTAAAAATCTCGGCAAATATAAACCGTAAAGCAAAGTTTTAATCAAAACTTTTCATCTAATTAATTAAAAAGTTATACTGAAATTAAAATGTAGCATTACAAAATCGTAGCAAAGTAACTCTACGAACTACGAACTCTACGAACGCGAACGCTACGTCAATGTGAACTCTAAACGGATTAAGTATAGCGGTGCCGTGGCGACCAAAGTAAACACGGCACGTAACAGAAATTTCCTAACTATAATCTTTTTGAGCTTTTGAAATGTTCGCTTAAATTCTAAAAATTTTACAAACTTTTACATTACGTAGGTAAATATTATTATACAATACAACAGCAGGTATGTATGTTATTGTTAAGTGACCGTTACCCATAGGTATGAGCAAAAAGTAAATAAGTTGCAAATGCATTGTCTACGTAAAACGGACAAATGAAGGGCTAAAAAGAAAAGAGGGTATTCCCATCCTTTTCTTATTAGATAAGGATGGTAGGTAAGGTAGAGAAAGTAGATACATTATCCCTTGAGCTCAGTAGTTAATATGAATATATGAAATTATCAATTCAAATGAGAAATAAAAAGCTTAATGTAATATTTTTAATACAGAATATAATTTATAAATAATATAAATCGATGGAAGTTTACTAATTTCGCCCTGTCATGTTAGTTTTAATAATTTATCACTTCAACGGTCAATTCCCGGAGCGAATACGATTTGATTGAAATTCGATCACAAGCCCGCTCAAACAAACTAATTACAGATTTTAATATTAGCACGTCTACATACAACTTGTCTACTTTTACTTAAGAGAATCTACAAAAAAATATGTATATAAAGGATAAACTACACTATAGTAAACACTATAGTGTAGTTTATCTTAATATACTTTTAAGAAAGTACCACGGTAATAAATATTACCGTGGTACTTTTCCACTAATGAATTGTTATGATTATCCTTAGTTTAAAAAGTTACTGGATTGTAAAGATCATCTTAAGGAAACTATTGAAAACGGGTGTTGGTATAACAAAACATTTTGACTATTATTACGCCTATCTTTTTAATCTTTTCGTTTCAATATCGTATCAATGTCGAATAATTCGTGATATGAAAGATAATGATGTCCGCATACACTATAAAACTCGCCCAAACAGAGCGTTACGACGGCGTCGGTCGAGGTGTGTTATTACGTACTAAACATGTCTACCGACACATATGAGAGTTATCAGGTGCCAGTGTCCCACGCTTCGTTCAATTTTGATATCGCTTAGGGTCAGAGGATTTGCTGACA
>JAABKM020000028.1:3639727-3656352 GCA_016277805.2 Papilio aristodemus | reverse complement strand
ATCGATTTGTCCACCTACTTCTTGATTGCTTCAAGACATTATGAAAATTTTTTAGTTTAATGATTTAGCTAAATCAGTTCCATTTTGTAACACGCGACTGTATTTAAAACTAAAAGGCACATTTTAACAATAAAAAGTAGGAGCCGACGTAAAGTTCGAATGTGAAAAAGTATAAAAGCGGGCAAACATCATCAGAGAGCACAATGGGTTGTGCAAACAGTGCACGCAGTGTATGATTGTGCCGGCGCACGGGTCGTCCGCGGACGCCGAGTTTTTTACTCGTAACGTTGCCCAATCAGCGCCAGTGGCAGTTGCAATTATCCGCCGTGACAAATCGAATTACGATCAATTCGGATTTGCGCGCATCCGTACGAATATAAAACGGTTTGCATTAAAATTTGTCGTCCGATGCACGGGATGCCTTCCCATTAGTCGGCTTGTGCTAACTTTGTTTGCACTACGTCCGCTGTGTGCTCGAATGTCACGTTTTCATTAACCCCCACTTTTCGCATTATTTTTCATTCAGTTTGGGGTTTATAGGCCGTATATTATTATATTAGAGTTTATAAGTAAAACACAAACTACAAATAGGAAATGATAGAATGGAATGTTCATGGAACGAAGGAACTCTTGAATCAGTAAAATTATGTAGCGGCTTATTTTTGTGTAAACATAAGAAATTATATGTATTATTAGAAAATAACTAACTTACATTTTTGACATGGATTTTAAGGTAATAGTTGTTAATATATACTGTTCAAGTTTATTCCGGAAAGCCACAAAATAATTTTGACATGTTGTAACCGGCGCTTCCGTTAATGTTCCGGGATATTCGCATAGATTTTGACGTCTGATTTGCATCAAAATTAATTTAATGTGAAAGTATGATTGGACGATAACAAATACAACATGTATTTGCGTCAGCATTCAAAGCTGTTAAAATTTGTTTCGGTATAAAGACTCTTATATAGATGTATTTATGATTATATTTTTTTAATGTAAATATGTTCTTTAACAATAAAATGATTTAGACTTTCATGAGACATTATTAACTAGATATATAAAAAGGCTTAAATCACGTTCGCGTGCTTTGGTATTTGTACCGACAAGTTTCAGATCTTTTGGAGGTCCTTCATTTCATTCTTTGACATTTTTAATTCCTTTAATAAATGCTTCACAGCTAGAAAACGGTAAATTTGTGCATAAATTATTTGACGAGAATTGATGTTCATATACACATTTCGGATATATTGCGGAATACGACATAAGACTAATTTATACCCATTTTTTCTCAACTTCGCAGACAGCTTCCGATGAATATAGTAGTATCTGTAATTTCCAGGTGTGGTTCCAAAATAGACGAGCGAAGTTCCGTAAGCAGGAGCGGCTCGCGCAACAGAAAGCTGGGGAAGCCCCTGTAAAGGCAGAGGGTAAGCGAGACAAGGCTGGCTCTCCGGCGTCCCCGCAGCAGACGCCGCCCGCCCCGCAGCCCGCCCACCACACATTGCCGCACCTCTCGCCACCTGACCTCAAACCTATCACTTCTGCAGGTACTTAGTTTTTTATATTTTAAAAATAACTAAGGAGGGGGAACGTTGCTCCGGGCTCGCTCATGGTGGGTGAAGTGACTGATGATGACGATGATGATATCTTTCTCACACAAAGATCTATTTATTTGTTTTGATCGATCATTTCCTTGTCCAAAGTAGACTCACGATATCTTGACCAGATAATACAGGAAAACATGACAATTCACAACGTAGTGTCAAATAAGTTAAATTAGATTGCGTTTATAAGAGGTTTATATTGCATCACAATGCCTTATCTTTTATTAAAGGTAAGGCCAAAAATTTTTTTTTCTATCAATTTGTTTCACGTGTATCTTATTTAATAACACTAAGGTACTTAGAAGAATTGTGTGAGAACAAATACTGTTGGCACGAATATTGGAGCGATGACAACTCTGCCACCTGTCATGTTTGGTATAGTTACAATTAATAAAAATACTAGAGTGTTTAATAGTTCAATAATTTAGATTCGCGATTATTCTGTAACATTGTAACTTCCTTGTTTTAGTTGGTACGAAATATATACTTCCTTTGTTTTCTAACAACTTCAAATATATTGTTTTCCGAAGGTCCACATTAATAAATCTTACCGCACATTTCAGCGGTAACCGGTCTCAGCTGTCAAAAACAGACAACTTCACAGTTTGTTTCTTATGTTGTGTGCTACGAACCATTAATTAATGTCAAGAAAATCTCTTTCCATCAGCAATGATATTTTCGAATAATAATACTATTTTTAAAGAAAAAAGGCTTAACATTGGGTAATTAGGAGTTAATATATTATAAAGTCTCTTATCTCTTTTATCCCTACCTGAGCTTGCAGATGCTGTTCATTCTCCAAGTTTGTTAGGTCTCAAATGTGACAGGCTATGAGCCTATTGTTATACATAAGATTAATTTTTATTATGATAAGGTACGGCACACGGTATACTTACAACTTTAATGTTGGGCTTCTCAGATGTATAAATTGTTTAAATTTTATTCACATTAATTTTACGTTTAACATAAACAACACATTACAAGCGTTACCTTGATAAACAATGTAAAAAATAGAAAACATAGCGGACGAAGACATTAAAAATTTAAGGCATTCGTAAAATAATGATTTTACTTGAGAAATGGATGATAAAAGATCGTTTGAAAGAATTTCACAAGCAAGTATTCGGTGATCAGTGAATCTTTGCTACAATCGACGTACATATAAATAGTCTGAGAACTTTAAAGAAGTGGCAATAGTATAATATTTTCGTGTTACGAGTGTTATTTCGTGCCGTACGGACACAGGGAGAGAGCGTGAAATAATATTTATTTTTGCTACAGTATTTTGGCAGCGCGCGGCACGCGGTTGGTAAAATGAAATGATGGTTTTTCACACCGCACATGGCTTGGAGTGTAAACAGCATTTGATAACACGATTAGAATTGTAAAGCTTTTCAAATTTAATTTAATTATGTGGTTAATATTTATTTCATTGTTGGAATAATTTGAAAGTGAGCCATGTAGTGTTGCAATATCATATCAGTAATTGTTCAAATTAATATTTATGATTTACTACTACACTGTAGTCAACCCGGTATATGTTTCTTCATCCGGGATTCGAACCCGAGACCTTAGCACTGCAGCTCTGCCGTAATACACAACGAAACAGAGGCAGTTTAAATAGCGTTACTTTATTATATTTTTTCTTTGTTAAATTTATTTTTTAATGCGCCAATGTTTTACATCACAATAAACTGTTGTATTTGTTGTATGAAATAGACAAAAAAAAAATACGTTTATAAACAAATCTTTTTATTTCGAGGTAAGTATTTAGGGAACTCACCATCGTATGTACAATTTCATTGCGCTGACGTTGTGACGTCAGTATAACATCACATTTTATTTTTAGACACTATATCTTCTAAATCTCGATGTAACGTATCGAACATCGAATTATATCTCTGTGAGTCATCCGTTCCGATCGGAGGCGAATCTCCGCGAGGCGCGTGGGCGAACACAACAAGGCTGCTTTCGTCAAAGTTAATTTGTGTCCCACAAATAGATTTTAAATATAGCAACCACTTCAATGATACGTGTGCATGTTCCGTGTATTTTTGGCGTGAAATAATCCGGGTCAAGTACGGGGAGTTTTCAATGAAAGATCCTTGAGTTCGTTTGAGAGAGATTTTCAGTCTCGTGCGGTCAAACGTTAATCATAGTTTAATAAGTTAAGCGTTACTCGAAGATGGTGGTCATGATATTAATAGGTTCATGTTAAAATACATTATTGAGTGTAGTAAGACAAATTGAACTCAGAAAAATAATTCAAAATATCCCCACGAACTTGTTGTCTTGAACAGGGAATCCTAGGCTACGTGATAAGCCGTTGCGTTGCGTAGCAGTTGATTTAATTTTCCGCCGCTAAATTTTAATCTCTTGCCTACGTTCACATTTAATTATAGAACTAGAGATATATTTTTTTTCACGTTACATTTGAATTAATTGTATAACAAAAAGTGAAGGTACATCGTAACTGAAATAGATCGTAAAATAAACAATGAGGCCAAGATCATAAGAAGGCCAAACCTTGATCAAAACGGTTCACCCAAAGAGAATAGTTTTAATCGTAAATTTTGTGCTTAAAGTCGCCAAATAAATATTCATAAGTAAGTGTTAAATTGTAGAAATACGATAGGATTAAGTTATTTGAAGTTAAGAATTAAAAGTTATCCATTTCACCACAACTATAGAACTATTTGAAGCAAAACTAAAAGTAATAATAGTAGACGACGACGACTAGTACCTGTATATGAGTAATTAGTGCTGTCTTAAACTTTGAAAGTTTAATACAATATTCACGGCCACATTTAATATCTGTAATTAGTTTAAAAGGTTTATAACTGAGAAATTATTAAATTTACCAACATCATTATCATTTACTTTTTTACACAAACGTCTTACGAGATCATCATGAAATTGTATTTAATTTCCTAACCGCTGTTTTTATATATAAATTTGTAATATGATATTTGATTGAAACATCTACAAAGTACAATACAGGTGAGTGCGGTGGACGCGACAGGCGGAGGTCGGGTAATGCGGACTTGCGGCGTTGTTAATGACATTAGAGCCCCCGACGCCGCCGCTGCCGCCGCCAGATTTTCACATCGGCTCATTTGCGCTAATTGTGCGCGCGATTGTCACTCAGGCTTGAATAAACAACGGCGCCGCGCGGCAAGGATTAGGTGATTAGCACTAATTGCGTTACCACGATTATTTCCGCGTACAGCCGTCCGAATCCGGCCCGATTTCATATTCAGAATTGAACGTAGAGCTTTCTGTCGAGCTTAATGTGGAAATTTATTACGGCCAAGCTCATTTGGCAGCGAGCACACGTTCTGTACGTGGCGTAATTACGAAATAAAACATTCGAAAAATTCGTTTACCTAGCATTCCTTACTATTCTTTGGTTGTAAGTGTATAATATTTAAACACAGGAAAAATATTTAACGTCGGTTACCCATGTAGGTAAACGGACATTTTTGGGCGATTTCCATTTGGCACAATCCTGGCACACCTCTCTTGATTCCTTTCGTATATTTACGTGTACGCGGAAGAAGAAAGTATAAATTCGTCTGGACACACTACTACTTATCTTTGCGGCATATATTTACCTAATTACTTTTTCTCTGTCTGTATGATAGAGAATACAATTCTCAATAATAGTCACAATGTCATTTAATTAAAACTTTGCCAAATTACTCATAGATACGCCCAGCATACTTTTCAAAGACTGCATTGTAACGAAAATTTTACTATCAAGTTTGTTTTTATAGTATTACGTAGCATCAACGTTTAATAGTTGTTTTGTTTTAATTTTACAGCAAATAAGCTCTGCGAGGAGTTGAACGGTGTGGGCGGAGGCGGCGGCGGGGGTGGGATGCCAGGAAGCGGTCCGGGGAGCAAGTGGGCCGGAGGTTGTGGCTTGCTGCGACAGCCTTCCGGCTTCCCTCTGCTAGGGGTAGCTCCCCCCAACTATCTACTGTCCGACCACCTCGGTACTCTAGCCAAAACGAACAACCATCTTTTCTAATGGACTGCACCGCCGCGCGATGAGGCCATTTACACCACCGATATTGACACACCGACCCCGTATAGTTACTCCTCCTTGTATTTTATGTGACAATATATAAATAAGTGAACTTCAAAAGTGAATCGAGTGTAGCAAGATATGCAATTCGGACTAGCGATGGGACATTAGTGCTAAAACGATCGTGTCCATTATAAGTAGTAAATGCAATATTGTACATTGCAAAGGAATGTATTAGTACATACATAGCGATTATTTAAATAAAATGGCTGAATTACCACTGGTTAAATTTATAAAATAATTTAGGTAATAGTTAATAAGAGGTAAAAAAATAATAGAAGATATAAATTTAATTGAAAAGAAAATGTTTCTACATTACATTTCTTTTAACGACATTTTTTGTTACATAAGTATGTAGTCGAAAGCTTAACAACAAATTGTTAAATAAGTATCCAGTTAATGTACTGAATGACTTTGTAAAATAATCAACAATGTAAATAAATTACGTCAATTCGTGTTTGTTTATATAGGACGACAAAATATATGATTATGTAACATCTAGTATAAAGAAAAAAGGTTACCGATTAAGCTCAAAAATTACGCGACGAAACTGATGAGTTGCTTGGGGTCTATTGGAGATGAAAGGTCTTCGAAATGCTTCGAAAACCACGTTATTCCAAATCGTATAAGAAGTACCAGACCACCAATATAGACTCCAAACCAAGCCCTGATAGAAGCAGGAGCAAATGTTTTGGATCAAGGGTGCCAAGAGTGTTAGACAAAAGACTTAACCTAGCCTTTATGTTTCCTTTACCGCTAGAATACATAAAGTCTGGAGGATAAATGTATTTGTAAACTTTATTTCTAAATATTAAACACATTCCTTTAAAGCAATAAGAATTAAATTTATTAATGTAAAACTTCTTTCCATTCCTCTGATGTATTCATTTATTTTATTAACAACCACAAAATATCTAGTCTGATTTATTCGTGTGATTACAAATAGTATTATTTACATTAAGTTATTTATTAATTTTTAGATATATCTTATGATTTTCGTCGGGAGTTTTGAAGATAATGGTTTGAGAGAAGTTTTGATGAGGTTGGTGAATGTAAATATGTGATGTAATATAAGACATTGTACATATGTATCATTCGTCATAAGTATTACCTTGGGTGTATGTAACATTATCGATGAGTAAATGGAGGGTGTTTTAATAAAGAACCTAATGAAGATTTGTTTTTTTTTGTACAAAAAAGTAAAAAAATATTTCTGTTTAAACATAAGTTTTAAATAACAGTAAACAATTTCAATAATTGCAGCGTTGTCTAGAGTTATAATATAATTTCCGATCGCAGGATAAATTTTCTTTTTTATTAGAACAAAATTAATATAATATAATCATAACTAAAACAAAATGTGTACAATTTCAGATAATGTTTTAGACCGAAAGTCGGTAAAGTGCATTTGTAAAGCATTGCTAAATTGGAATTAGTAATTCGTGCCTGATATGGCGATAGGCTCGCCACTTATTCATCATAGGACGGAAAAACATATGGCGAAATGTTGATGCACTTGTATCAGTTCTGCCTACCCTTTCAAGGAATACAGGCGTGAGGTATGTTCTTTTTTCTACAGAGAATCTGATTTATTTTATATTAAAATATTGTTATTCACAAACTAAAAGTTGTCTATCACACTATAATTCTTAGCACGGGAAATGGTACTCAATTTAATGAGTACAGAGAGCATCTGGCATCTGTATACTTTGCTGGCTAAATTTGGACGTGTTATGAAAATTTTATTTACTAATAGAGACGTGGAACAGATTCACGTCTCGCCAATGTGGAACATGCAGAGAGATGACGAGTGCTGTTCCCGAAGTGCCGCATACCTATTGGCTGATTAAATACTATTTTAAAAACAAACGATTATCAAACGGCATGGGTTATAAAAGAAAATGACTACTTTGTCTATTTATATGAGTGAAAATTTTATTTCTGCCTATAGAATTTTTTATTATGTTAGGGCTAGAATTAGATATACGGATTATTAAAAAAAGTTTCTATCGCCCTCTTAAACAATTTTTGTTACAAATTACGATTTTGATAACATTATAAAATACGGAACCATTGAATCTTTTACATTTTTTACCATTGGAAAGCTTCATTATTTAAAAAAACAACATGGGTTGTACCTTTATATTTTATGCATCATTTCAAAGTAAAAGTAAAAACATTTGATAATAACAACGTTGTAAAATGTATGTTACAAACTTGTGTTCAAATTATTATTAATATTTATTACATTATTAATCATAATTAGACATTGACCTTACGACGTGCATTGCGGACAGAAATATCTCACATTAACATGTCCAGGCAGTTTTGATTTATTGCAAAATATGTAACGTTGGCAGTCGCGTTCTCGTCATGTGGCCGCTCTTATTGGTACAGACGACATACACTTCTGGAGATACACCAAAAGGAAATGACTTTCCATTTATAGAACAAGAATAATTCAACATTTAAACGAATTTATTGAATCGAACGAAAATATAAAATTGAAAGAAATTAACAAGTTTTAAACAGATTTTTAAAGTAATTTTTATTTAAATTAGGAAAAAAGTAATAAAAAATCATATTTATTTTATAGACATAATATTATTATAAGACTTTATCACAATTTTGAAAGTTAAAACGATGCCTACACGACCTTAAATATTCCAATGGTTTTTTCATGGCTTTAATTTAATTCCTTGTCTATTCGCATACATGTAGTATCAATAAATATGTTCACAATTTAATATTTTCATTAATAAATTTTATTTTGAAATTTATGATAAAATAAATAAATTCCAAAGGAATATAAAAATATTGTATGACGCTGTCCGTAACGTGTGAATATCGGCGACAATGAAAACTCAGCGGCATCTCGCAGTGGTCGGTGGGCGGCGCGAGGTCAGATCAACATGGATGCTTCCACAATGCGCTGGCGGATAACAAAAGCTTGCAACACTTTCTTATTCCGATTTGATAATCTTTGTCAATTGAAAATTTAGTAACATTATATTATTTTAATCGTTACTTGAAGACAAAAAAGAAAGATTAAACAAAGTTTGATAAATAAAAGTCATAACCTAAATTGTAGATACGTCATTCACACCAGGTTAAAAACCAATATTACTCTTACCAAGCTGTAGTGGAAAGATATTCCTTTTTTATAGCTTTAAACTATATTTAAGCTATTATTATATTGAAGGTTTTTAAAAATACAACAGACAAATTATGTATTTATAACCTAGTCTATCTTAGTCATCAGCTGTCATGTTCCTTGATTGATATAGTCACTTATGATGACGAAGGCAGATACCTACATTTTGTGTTACACGCTCATACACTTTAATGTACGCGAGCATGTAATCATAGGGTTGACAGTTGCGTGGGTAAAGTTGTCAGTAGTAAAATCATCGTTGTTACAAATTGCTTTTTGCCATTTTTTACCATCTCGCGAAATGCCTAATCTACGCATTTGCAATATAACGTCTACGTTAAATTGCAAATAAAATCGTGTATAACAATTAGTCAGCTTTTTATTCTTATATACAAATAGATTAGACTAGAATTCAGTTTGTTTACAATAATATAACTACATAATTCTTGTACATTTGTCGGTTTTTGTTGTTTAAGACTATTGGTTTGAAGCACGTCGGTTGAATCGTTTTAAAGCCTACAATGAACAAATTTAGAAACTATTTTTAATTTTATTTGTATTGATTATACACATATCTTGATTGCGACTTAATTAATTCTTGATAAAAAGCAGATAGTGAAATCTGTCTATTCCAGTCTGTGAAAAATGCGAGACTGGATATTTTACAGCCTGCGGCTAGCTTCTTTGATCTGCGGCGTCTAATATAAAAGTGAATTCAAGAAATGAATTTAAGATTTAGTAGTTTATAGAATCATATTCTATGATTAACGATATATCGCCGACATTAACGTCATCATTGCTTTATTTTTTAATAATATATAAATATAACGTAATCGGGTGTCGCCAGAGTCAATTTATTATTTTTATTTTTTTTATTATTATAGAAATCAGTATATAAATGTTTAATAGTATCACTTTTATTTTACTTTACCTGAAGCCTGTGCTCCCCGAAGGGGTAGGTACAGGTGCAACCAGTTCACCCACTTTTTGCCGTATTTTTCCGTCCCACGATGTGATATAGGATAATCTATCGATATATCGCACAAATTTCGAACTACAGGCTGATTTCGAATTGTTAAACTCATTATCATTAGTTCGACTCGTGGTTTGAACCCGAGACCTTAGCAATGCAGCCGTACTACGATACTGCGCCACTGACGCAGTTCTTTCACATTTGGATATTGGTAAGTCTAGAAAATAGTTGTGTTTCGTAATGTCTCGTAAACTAAACAAACGAATTATGTTTATTGAGAAAACCTCTTAATTTTTATGCGAATTTTCTTTGATGTTACAAAAATCTGTTTTTCAACATAAATTCATAAAAAAAGTGCATCAGTTCATAAATATCACGGCTATAAAGGAATTTATAGCTGATACTGTCTCGTAGTTATTTTCTAATATTTTGAATACCAACAAGTCTGAAAGTCATTGATGGAAAATTGAAAACTGTATAAAGCTGATTTATTAATTTGTATAAAAATTTAATTTCAATAAGTATTCATTTCATGGGGAATGAAGGAGTGAATGATCCAATTATATATAAAATATCAAACGATAACTGTCCAAATAAATAGCAGATAACGTTAAAGACGCTAATGAGTTTCGAGTTCTGTTATAATTTCTAAGGTCATTTGACCGCGCTACGCGGAATGAAAAATTCTGTTGGCTCCAATTCTAAAGTTAACAAATATTAGGTGAACTTACTTGAAATAAATGTAATTTATGATAAACATAACTCAGACTAAATTAAAGTATTGCTGTTAATCTCTGAATAAAAAAAGAAACACCTCTGTAAAGAATAATTAACATTGTAAGAAATGGTTAAGAAAAGAAACTCTTTATTTCCTTTGAGTCATAAAACAGTGCAATAAATAGAAATGGGAGGCAACGAAGTGTCGATTTAATTTTTAATTATAATGAAGGTCGGTCATTTTGTACGAAGAATCTCTGGGGAATAACTTCAAATAAGGCTGTTGAGTCAGAAGCTTATTTTGTAGCGCTTCGGTCACCATCGGTGGCGCGATGAACGCGTGAGTTTTCCAGAAGGGCGCAGCCTGAGCTCGCTCTCTATAAATACGTGGCTCCGAATTTCAGGAGTTCAGTCTAGCCGTGCAATCCGTGGCGGAATCATCCCTCGCAGACACACACATCACACAACATGTCTCTGGAACGTCAAGTCCGCGCCAAGGTTAGAAAATTTAAAAATATCTCGTTTCGATCTCTTTGAACATACAAATGTTTAGTTTCAACGATCTGTAATGAAATGAATGAACTATAACAACTTTTGATTAATAAAAAATGTAATTCCAGCTCGCCGCCAAGCGCAACCCTGATCAGGAGAAGGAAGCCCAGTCGTGGATCGAAGGCGTGTTGGGCGCTAAGTTCCCCCCTGGTGAACTGTTTGAGGATGTTCTCAAGGACGGAACCGTCCTTTGCCAGCTCATCAACAAACTGAAGCCCGGCTCCGTCGCCAAGATCAACACCTCTGGTGGACAGTTCAAGATGATGGAGAATATTACCAAGTACGTTACTGATTACATATCCAAAATTAATTATCCCTATTCCTCTTTAGTAGTAATATAGTTAATTTTAAAAGGCTATTTTGTATTTATAATATTAACAAAAAGTGGTAATTAGAGAAATTATTTCAATTTTAAATACCCACTTCGATGCAACAGATTTGCTTCAAAATAAATACTATTAAAATATCTGTCATTCTTGATGTTAACGTCTGGTAATAGGAAAATTTAAGTTCTTTATGATATGGAAAAGATGAATAATGATCCTTGTGATTTGCAGCTTCCAAGCGGCAATCAAAGCTTACGGCGTACCTGACATAGACGTATTCCAGACGGTAGATCTTTGGGAGAAGAAAGATATCGCTCAGGTCGTCAGCACACTGTTTGCCCTCGGCCGTGAGGTAAGAGAATGACAGTTTCCTTATTATTAAAACTATTATTAAAATTGCTATCACTAAATATTACAATTGCTGAATTGGTAAATATGATCTGGTGAATGTATAAGGAATAGATTTGTAATACAAGGTAACGGACAAAAGAGCACACGTAAATTATGACTGTTGAAAACAAATTTGTTTTCACTGTCTATCTCTGTTGCTCATCGGTTATGTACAATTATGCCGTGTATAATGTGTCTTAACCTGGCAGTATAAGGTTGTAAATCAAGTAAATTCTGTCCATACATGTGTGATGATTAAAATACTCAAGTCAACACACTATTTCCTTTTAAAGTAGTGTTCGGCCGCCTCTAATTATAACAAATTTACGAACCCGAGTTCACTTCTCTCGTACATTATAAACATGTACAGAAATAACGATTAGCGTTGCCGAAATAACGCGTGTATAACGTATTTGCTATAACACACCTACGTTACGATTTAAAATTTTGAATCTTTGCCAAGTTCAACGATATTTTATGGTATTTGTACAATGTTACCTCACTAATCACAAATAACTTCTATCGATGGAGGCTGCTTATGTAAAACGTTGAATGCTTTTGTTTTGTTAACAGACCTACAGGCACCCAGAGTGGAACGGCCCCTACCTCGGCCCCAAGCCCGCTGAGGAATGCAAGCGTGACTTCTCTGAAGAGGTCCTGAAGGCCGGACAGACTGTGATCGGTCTTCAGGCTGGTTCCAACAAGGGTGCCACTCAAGCGGGTCAGAATCTTGGAGCTGGTCGCAAGATCTTGCTCGGCAAGTGAGCACCGCGCGACCGCATCGCAAAAAGTGATACTATTTATAAGTTTTTTTTTTTGTACAAAACTAAGTGGTATGGACGCTATTATAAGGCTGGCATTCGTGAATATTTTCTAGTCATGCGTGATGTAGGATCACATAACCTACAAGGGATGAATTTATCTACCTTAAAATCCTATATACCTAATGTACTCTGTACATTGCTGTTCCATGTACCTCCGAATTGGTTTTGTGTATAGGTAAAAATAAGTCTTATATTTTTTTATTTATATCCTTTTGATTATAAGTCGTTTTATTATTTCTCTTCTAATAAAATGGATCTTATATTTTTATACCTCCTTTTATTTATAAAAAAATAAATGTCATATTTTTGGTAATTTGTTTTTAATTACGAACTAGGAAACCCTAACAACAAGCCGTTTAATTTATGTCGTACAAACATACGAAATAAAACTTTTTGCAGCTGCAACTTCTACAAAAAGTTTTACTGTTATCATGAATTGAAAAATGAAGCATTTAATTTTAAAGAATGTTAAGTATTACATGATATAAAACTTGTAACATTTCATAATTATACAATAATTATATAGTAAGTAATTAAACATAATGGTATCATAAACTCAGTGATGAAACAAAAGCAGTTAATTCTTTTATTTATTTATAACGTGGTAAGAAAAATTATTTTACTAGAATTTACATTGTTTTGACCCAAAACATCTATTATATTATAATATAAGCCTTTATTAACAATCTTATAAAATACAAATAAACTTAAAAACTATTATAGATAAAATTAATAACACCAGTATCGAGATTGTCCTGCGTTTCCATAAAGGCCTACCTTAAAACTTTAATCATGAATCAATAAGCCGATTGATTTTTTTAATGGTCATAACTGTTAAAAAAAATCAACGAAAGAACTTAATGTAATGAAAAATTTTTTTAAAAGCCTATTACAGCATACTTACAATTTTATTCCAAATAAATCTTTAATACGTACATTGTATTCATTCATTATCATCATTCGGATTCTACACGAAGTATCTGAAACATTTAAAAAAGAGAACTTTCGGCAAAGAATTACTAAAGTTTAGATATAAAAACATACCTTACGCCTCTATTCCCCGGAGGGATAGGTAGAGGAACCACTTGTGCACATACAGATTTTTTTTAATATAAAGAATACGGGGGACTATGTTGACGACTGATGTGAATTCTGAGTAAAAACTTTAATTGAAATTTTAAAATTTTTAATAAGTTATAGATTATTTTAAAATAAATTTTAAATTGATACATGAAACATCAATCTTAAATTATGCAATTCTTCAAATATTCAATAAAGAGCGGCTTGAATGGGTTTTTTAAAATTTTGAAAATATGTTCGGGACAAATTAACGATCAAAAATTTCAAGAATGTTTACATTCGGTTCACGTTACATTTCAGTGACAAAAACTTCTGATAGGATATGGTATATATAAAATAATGTATTTTTTTTATAATAAATAACATTATCACAACGGCAAATGTATCATTGTAATTTTCAAGATATTTATAATAGTGAATTAAATTCTTACAATAACAGCTTTTTGAGCTTTTTTATGATAAGCTAAGGTGACTAACTCCATCTATCGCAAGTTGTAGAAAAAAAAAGTTTAGACCAAATATGTAGTTATAACAGTCCACGAGAGATGGCAATATTTAATATCAAGTAGTATTAAATAAATAAATTTATTTTAATGATTAAAAGTTAAAGATGACTAACATTTTTTATAATTTTTCCCCAATTGACTCGGAGAAAGGGAATGTTTTTCACTTTATATTTGTTATATAATATATCCATTCCATTTTGTCCTAAATGGTTGACCGATATTAGAGTAAGATGAGATAAGATTCGTAATCTAAACCACAAAATGTCAAATAATGTGATGATTTGATAACTATCAATCATTTGAATTTTGTTTTTGTAATTCACCTTTAATTTTTTAGAAATTTTCAAGGATTGTTTGTATGTTCCTATTTTAAAATATCGATCTCATATATTATTTACATTATTAACTATAATAATACTGTATACTGTATTAGTGTAATTAATACTGTACAAAAATCTGATCAACATATTTTTAATGTCTAAATGATGTTACCACATTTTTGGTAATCATTCAAAAACCGGGATAATTATACTGCGGTAGTAAATAATGATGTCAAAACCCGCCATCTGGCGTCCGTAATAGTTTCATAGCCCAGGGCTAACGGCTAACGAAAATAACGACCAACCGGGCGCCGTTATTATTTGCACACGATCGTTTCTCAGAATCGTGTAACGCCGTTACGCGAATCTTCAAAATAGGTTTCAGTCGCCGCTTCTTGATATTTTCGTAGGCTATTTATAAATTCGTTAACGTTGAAGCCTGTGAATTTTAGTCAGCGTTGAGCCGCGGAGCCTTCAACACTTCTGTAGTAATTACAAGATGGCGTAGTTTTTCAGTGTCATATTTCACATTTTAGACGAAAGATGGGGTTATCGTTCAAATTGTATTTTAAAATTTGACCACGAGATGGAACTCATGAGCAAAGGATACATTTGAAGGTCAGTGACATGTTAGTTCTTTTGTTACTTTCATTTCATTTTAGTTTTAATAAAATCTTTAATTTTTTTGCACTTAATTACTTTTTATCAAAAATGAAAAAATATCTTTGCATTAAGTTCAATAATTTACTCTACGAAAACAAAGGTCACGTCAATATTCATTTTTATTTTTTAATGTAAACATTTAGTTTTTTTTTAAAATGAAGTCATTTATTTTGTTTTTTGAATTTTTTTTTCTTTTCTGAACAACGAGCACTTCATTTCATTGTTATAGATTTGTGGACCATACACAAAATAAATGTTGTGGGAACTTTTAATTACTAACTACTTATAACCCATCGTACAAAAAAATATATCAAAATACCAGTTCCGGTTGAAACATTAATTTGTGTTTTATATTTTATTCAAACTTCGCACATAATGCCTAAATTTTAAAAAGTTTATCGATGCTGGCTTCCAGGGAATTATTTCATTGGTTTTATGTAGTCTATTGCAAATAACGGCATACGAAAAGAATTGAGAGGATATCTCCCAAAAAAAAAAAGAACGCCATCTTGTGATATTTTTACGCGAACACTACATATGTAACTATACTGACTAGTTAACACTATTTATGGTATGAAAGAAGTAGAAGTAATGTACGATTTTATTTCCAAGAACTATTAATAAATGAGACCAGCATTGCCGCTGGACGTCGGGTTCGGGAACTCACGTTTGAGATTTCGATAAATATAGCTGTGATTGCGGAACGAATGTGTCGGCCCGTCTGCGCCCAACTCCGACCTTAATTTATAAATTAATACTTCTCTCTTGTCATATCAAGTTATTTAATAAACTTAATTATAACAACTCCTTAAGGTTCTTTTTTTTTCATTTTGAAACAATGTTAATACAAATACCTCGGTGGCGCAATTGATTTACGATATGGCTGTTTTGCTGAGGTCTCGGGTTCGAATCTGTAGGCGAGCAAGAGAGTGATATTTGGGATTTTCAACTCAATGTCATCAATAGATGTTTAATTAATTATTATAACAATAGACTAGCTCGGAATTTGAAAAAAGAACGCATTTACTTCTTACTTCTGTCTTCCGTTACATTATATTTTATGTCTTTGCCATTTATTAATTGTACTATACACATATGCATAAACCTTAATTCTATATATGAATTAAATATTAATTATTCTGTCAGTTTCAACCCACGTAAAAGATTTAGTAGACGGTGCGTCAGTTGATGTGTGCAACAAACAGCCAGATGCGTCTTCTTTTATTATACTCTTAACATTGCATGCCTGATATAATATTGCTGTACGTTTCATTCGGTTTATTATAGCCGGGACACAAATGTGAGCCAAATTTGTACACATATAAACAAAGTCATCGGGTTACTGCATACAGCTGAAATAGATTTAGATAAAAATACGATCTGAAGATGATTAATTGAATCGTTTATCTGTTTAAGACTTATT
>JAABKM020000028.1:2568745-2581777 GCA_016277805.2 Papilio aristodemus | reverse complement strand
GTGGCCAGCGTGTCGCTCGACAGACGATTGAATTCGTCGAAGCACCCCCAGGCCCCCGACAGAGCCAACCCCGTTAGAAGACGTCCCATACATTCCGCGTCCATCGCCTTCATTACAATTACATATTTTACTATTGGGTCAAGTGGATGTAAAAGGTATAATTATTAATTCGAATAAAATACGAATGGGTAAAAAATTATTTACTTCGTCACAATTGAATACTAGCACCAAGCGTCCAACGAGGGCTCCGAGCGCCTTTACCGATTCCGTTTTGCCAGTACCAGCCGGTCCGAATGGGTTACCCATTGAGCCCAGGTATAAAGCCTAAAATTAAAATATTAATAAAAGCTTCTTTTACCAATACATTATACGAAATTGCAAAATATTAAATTGCATAATAAAAAGACAAAATTTCTTTATTACCTGTGTTAATATTAAAAAACATTCGTCAGCAAGTTCGGTGCGCACAAACTGGCCGGTGTTCACGCCGAGGTACTCGTACGAGTATGATATTCGAGCCAGTCCCATTTCGGCGATTATTTCTTTTGTCCCACGTAAATAAAATCTGAGAATATACAATGCAACACATGGTCAGTTAATGCGTGCATTCATTACTCGTTATTAAATGACTTCGCTTACTTCTAAGAAATATGCGATAGACACCAAAAGTGCTACAATAACAATGGCCACTTTGGCGCGCTTTATTGTATTACGAATTCTTAATTAATCGAAATGTAACAAATAATTGGTACTGAAATAAGTATAACACGATAAACCTTATTCTTTTGTTTGAATCCGAAATAGAAATTTGTCATAAGGTTTAGTAACGATAGCGTAAGTCAGGACTTTTTTTTTAAATTTATTCACCTGAGTTGCTTCTGCCAGAGCCAATCGGTAGTAGAGTTTATATTGTTCTCTATGAGAGCCCTCACTACAGCCACGTAGTGAGCACACTGCAGTATAACAGCTTGTCGTTTTTCTCTCTCGCACTCGTCCTCGATCTCTGCGGCCGTGTACGACGCGTTCTCTTTCTCAACGCTCGTCAGTAATTTGTGCAGTTCCTTAGAAGCGATCGCCTTCTCCGCTCGTTCAGTGAATCTAATGTTCTGCACCAAACACAGTATCTGTGTCGGCAGTGAGAATGGATCCTGTGCGTGCGTGTTGCCGCTTGCTAAACACTTTAGGGTCAGACTCTTTAGTGACGAACGAATCTCGCTTTCAAGGTTTTTTAGCCATACCTGTGTGACAAAAAGCATAATGTACCGTAATATTAATGTTTAGTGCTTCATTTAATTACTTATTGATGTAGAAGAAGGGAAAGCGATGTACCAGAATCGCGCCAAATGGAAATACGTAATCTCTACCTATCCCTCTGGGTTACGGTCGTGAGTGGATATTAAGTAGGACACGTATACTTACTTCTACAGAGCAGTCTATATCGATGGGATGGTCCAGTTGGAACGTCTCCCCGTAGTGGCTGCAGAGTGCAGTGATGGATAGACCTGATGGTCCTAGTTTGACGCCGGTTATTCCTGGGAAGAGCTTTTTAAGGTGAGACTGCATGATGGTCTCTCTCCCTTCGGCCCCGGCGCGAGCTTGACCCAGTAACTCCAGTAAATCATCGTCGCTTAAGAAATACAGTCGAGGGAAAATTGATCGCTTCTCCTGTAAGAGTGAAATTATCATTTAATTGCTAAACGAATAGAGATGATTTTTGTACGATTAGCACATTAATTTTGTCTTTTTTATCTTTTCGATTTTAGGCCAAGTTCTGATATTGCAATTTGGTGGTAGTTACATCATGATAATTGTTTTTATTTTATGAATTATTTCTTCGCATTTAGTATAATATAGTGTAGTTGTTCTTCGTGTAAGTATGGGCCACAGTCATTTAATATAAAGACCGCCATGATCATTTCTCTGCTTTAATAAAAATTTAATATAAAGATAATTTAAAATTATTGTAGATTCTCACGTCTATGTATTGGTTTAGAGCTGACTGGCAAGCGTTTAGTTGTTCCGATATCGCATCTAATGTGGGTTGCAGCCTCGCAGACTGGAGCAAGGCGGATATTCGTGGATCTGACTCCAGTATGCGCGCCACCTGTCGGAAGCCCTGGTCGACCTTGCGGAACCTCGCGCCGAGCTCGCCATCGTCATTGCTTAGTATTGGTTCTAAGTACAACCATCTGAAAATTTAGTAATAAGATACTATCTCGATTATGGTCTACATAAGAAGTATTAAAGCTTTGGATAATATTATTTTAATCCCAACATATACAGACTAAATCAGGACGCAACCTGAAAATGGAATTAGAGGATGCTAGCGTGTAATAATTTTTTTCAAAATACTCTTTCTAAAATCACGAATAAATTAAATTCAGACTCAAATCTTTTCTTTATAGAATCATCTAATATCTATAATACAGACCTCTTTCTACATTTTTTCCTGAAACCACAAAATCGTAGCAGGAGAATAGTAGTAAGTATTTAATGAAAGCTTTTTTTAAAACAGTAATAATCATTCTCAGTGTGCATAAGCTTCTTAATAGATAAAAGATTAGCTTCCACTAAATTCAAGCACACTGTATGGCTGTATTGTAATATGCTCGGATGTATTATAATCCTGCCATTACTATGTATAGAAGAAAGTTGTGTTACACTATTTATAACTCAAGAAAGGCTGAACCGATTTGTCTGGAAATCGGTGGGGAGGTAAAGTAGAACCAGGAGACGGACATAGGATACTTTTACCCCGTTCGACTGCGTTCCCTCGTGACGTGACAAGTCATTATAAAACGTGGTATAACAAAAACACATCTGACATGGAATAACGCAAATGACAGCTAAACGTAATTTTGTTAGGAGTCAACCAAAAAAACGCGGCAGGTAAAACCGCGGGGCATAGCTAGTAATTTACAACAAAGCTTCCGCACTAGACTTCAACTATTGACGACTTCTATTCAGCTTCCCTTCATTAATTTGTTTTGCGCTTTGTTTAAAATTCACTCCCCAATGTTTTTCAAACTAGTCGTATATGTTGTGGGGCTGAGTTTGAGGTTATGAAATAAACAAAAACGACAAGCCAACAATACATGTGTAATTGATTTTATTGTTATTTATAAATAATATTAGAAATCGTATAAAAAATCCTTATATATTCATGTTTCCCAATGAGTAAATTATTTTGATATATATTAAGTATATAATTTCTTTTTGTACCCCTTTTGTGGTATGGTATATCTTTCTAAACATAGTGTCAAACAAGAGCGTACTTCTTCCGCCTGCCGGTCCCTTGATGTTGTGGATGCTATAGGCAATGGTGGTCACTTAACATTTTGTTTCTTTGCCTCTTAATATATATCGTATTTTTTTCTCATGTTATTAGTTATTTTAAAAAAAGAGCATGTGTACAATGTAGTCTTTGTAAGTCTATTGCTTTAATAAGCATATTGGTAATAGTTTTTTTATTTTCACTTTTTAAATTTTTTTACTCGTTACTCTGAAACAACTAGTATTTTAGGTACTTAATTTATCAGGTCACTGAATTATCGTAATTTGCACTCACGCAATCTGCTCCCATTTCATTTACAAGCAAAATCAAAACAAACCAAGTGCAAAATTTTACTTCTTGTGTTGAATAAAGATTGAGGTTATATTTAAAGATATAGTAATAATCTCAAGCCAATAAACACTTTATTGGTATAATTGCAAAAAAATATTTTAATATTTCGTATATTAGGTTTGATTAAATTAAATGAATGTATCATTTTAGTATTAATTAGAAATGTCGGTTTTTCGAAAAAAAAAAATGTAAAATAGTGATAAAACATTTGTATTAAAAATAATAGTGTAAAGAAAAGAAATAATAACAAGTATTGTTTGACAACTTTTATTAAAGACTACAGTTAAGTATAAATGCCTATTGCGTACCTTATAGAAGTGTTTAAATCGCTTTAGAAAATCGGCAAGAAAATATAAAACTTACTAACAGAACAATCTATATCATAAGTACAAGCAAAATTGTAAACGAGAATAACTCGTAATGTAAAAATAATTCTTGGAAATGTTAAATAATACATTAAGGCAAGAATATTGAATACTTATTTTACAAGGTCAATACATAAATGCAAAATATTTGTCTTCGCTTACACATAGTATGAAAAGTTCAGAGTTTCTTAAAAATAGTAAGTGTTGTTATTTATTATCTTATGACTTAATAGGTAATACAACTCTCTCTACAAAAACTATATCTTTGGAATAAGTTTAAGGGGAGCAATTCAACCCTTTATTAATAAGAACGGTCGTATCTCACTTCATAAGAACACGATGTTTTATAATTAGCACAAGGCACTGAAGTTACACAATTAAGGTTGGTTTCTGTACACAATTCATATAACAGAAAAGTACACGAACATGAAACCATAATAAAGGGTTTAAAATCTTTTTATAATGTATAAAAAACATTTTTCTTTAATTTCATATCAAATATTATAGTTTCCTAAACATAAAAAAAAACAATTAGTAAAATAAAATTAACATGGCACAAAGATAGAATGTTTGAATTATGAAAAACGTTATTACGTCGTGCAAGATCTATAGTAGTCAGATCGCTTCGTGATTTCGGATAAATAATAGTTCATTTGGGTATTAAGATCTCCGATTTCTTTTTCTAATGTACTAAGTTGTTCATTATGATCATTATATAATTCTTCCATATTTGTCAACAATTTTAATTGCATTTGAGTGTCGCTGGCGAGTTTTGTTGCACGGTTCAGCAACAACTGGGCTCGTTCTCTAGAGTTTAATGTTTGACTGGCGCGTTCTGCAAGAGACATATTCGTCTGTTTAAAGTTTTGCCTCAGCTCTCTGGCCTTTTGTTCGGCTCCTTCAGCTCTATTGACAACGTCGTTAGCCTCTTGCTTAACTTGTTCTGCGTCACTTTCAACTTTTAAAATATTTTTCTGTAAATCTGAGAGTCGCAAACGGAGACCTTCGACTTCATCCATGGTTTCCGTAGCCTTTTTCTGCGCTTGCTCGGTTTCAGATGCGATAGGAATTAAATCAATCTTTGCTGCTTTTATATCATTGTTTGCTTTGTCGATTGCGTTTTCTGCTGCATCTTGTGCAGCTTGAGCCTCATCCAATGCTTCCAAAACTTTATTGGCCAGCTCGAGAGTCAAATTAGCTTCAATACTTACGACTGTCGCATTTAATTTAAGATCTTTGGCTCTTTCCAAGTCAGGTTTTGTTTCTGTTATTATATTCTCGATGTTTGTAAGTTGTGAAACAGTGGAATTAATACGTTGCGATAGTTCTGTGATTTCTTTGGGTTCGATTCGAATAGATAAATTCAAAATATCATTAGCCAAAGTTCTTACATCTGTAGGAGTATTGGAAGTATGAGATAAAAATTCCTTTAATTCTGCTGTTAATTCCTGACTTTCATTGGTAACTCTTTCAGCAGATGTCTTGAAATCTTTAGCTTCATCTAATAAGATTTTTGCTCGGGAACGTACTGCAATGGTATCTTGTTTCGTTTGAGAAATCGTTCTAAATAGATCTTCTGCATTCAATTCATGATCTTTTATTCTGAATTCAGTTTTATTTGCAAAATCCAGTGCCTGTTCAGCTTTGGTTATAGCACCTTGGTCGCAAGATATTCCACCACATTTTCCACAGCCTGCTCCACCGCAGATATCACAGGTGTCACTTTCTTGTCCACACATTTTCTCATTAATTGTAGGTATCTGTGACTCCAAATTCGACAGCTGTTCCTGTAAGTCATTCAACTTCTTATCATTTTCACTTTGAGTGTTATTGAAATTCAAGTATTGTAATTCAATTAATCTGTCGGTATTTTTAAGTTGACGATCCGTATCAGCAATAATTGTCTGGACAATTTCTGCTTCATCCGCTGCTTTGGAAGCCCTTTGTTTAGCTTCACGAGTTAAATTAAGAGCGCCTTCTAAATTAGCTTCTTGTAATTTAGTTGCGTTGTTGCCTAAATCAAGTGTCTTCTTTTTTAACTGTTCTATACTTAATCTTAATCCATCGAGAGTTACATTACCTAAATTAATTTTAGATGTAATATCATTAAGGTTTTCGTTACTTTCTTTAACCTTTTCATCAGCTTGAGACAATTGGTTTTGTAAGCTTGTAATATTCGATAGCAAATCTTTTACCGTGCTTTTTCCTTGTTTGGCACTTTTGAGTGTATTTTCAACGTCAGATAATTTTTTAGTCATTTCTTCAAAATCTCTGGTATATGCCCCAGTTGCTCCCACAATTTTTATTTTACTAGCGTTCCCAATAGCGTATTCAGTCTGAGTGCGTAAGTCTCCAATTATTCGGTCCCAGCTGTCGAAACACTCACCGCAAGCATAACATTGAGGAGCATCGCCGAGGTAGCCACGAGCACACATGTCGCAATTATAACCACCGATTCCAGGCTTACATACACATGATCCATTTTCACGCATACATTGCTGCGATACTGATCCATATAAATTACATTCACATTCGTGGCATTCTATATTAGGATCACCCCAGTGATTCTCTTGACATTGGTCACATTGCCTACCACCATGTCCTGGCTTACAATCACATTTACCTATGTATGGGTTGCATTGTGGAGACACTGACCCAATTGGATCACATTCGCAAGCATCACATCCTGTGCCAAGAGCTATTCTCCAATGATTTTCTGTGCATTGATCGCAGTTTATCCCCATGACATTTTTATAGCAAGGACACTGTCCACTTATACGGTCACAATTTCCTATTGTAAAGTTTGTACCCAGTTCAGAACAGTTGCATTTATAACATGATTTCTCTAAAGCATTTCCATAATATCCTTCGTCACATATTTCGCAATGCTCACCGGCTGTGTTGTGTAAGCATTGTAAACATTGTCCAGTATACGGATCGCAATTTCCTGGTTTCGTAATGTCTATGTTCTCATTACATTCACATTTTTCGCAAGTACCTTTTACAGGATCACCATAATAATTATCGGCACAAACATCGCACAGAAGACCAGCATATCCTTCTTTACAATCACAAACAACATCTTTTGTTTCCGGGTCTAACTCACAACGGTCAGCGTGGCTGCTTTTATTGGGGTCGCCTTTAACACCTGGGCACGGACACGGTCGGCAAGGAATATCGACACCAAGTCTTGGGTCACCATAATATCCATCAATACATCTCTCACAACGATGCCCTTCTGTATAATCTCTACATTCTCTGCAAGCGCCAGTCTTATCATCGCATTCAACCGCATGCCCATTGCAATCACATTGTTGACAATTTGGAAAGTTGAAATAGCCAGGTTGGCATAAATCACATGCTCGACCATAAGTATTAGCCCTACATTTACATTGTCCGCTTGTAGTGTCACAGAAATTGTCCAGACTACCAATGCTATTACAGTCACAACGCTTACAACCAAACTTACTAAAGCCATATGTACCGGGAGCACAACGATCACACCTAGCACCAACAATGTTTTCAACACATTGACAATAGCCAGTGTATGGATCGCATTGGTGACTCTTTGACCCTGTTAGATCGCATTGACATGATTCGGAGCCGTTCCTAATGTAAAATCCTATACTAGCGTGGTACTTCTTACATACATCAGGTATGTTTTCTCTATTAAGATCATAGTAATAAGAATCACCACAGTTGAATCGATCAAATTCATCTCTCATATAACTTCCGTTTGCCAAGAAAGGTAAATCGTCAAAAGACGGTAAGAGTGCAATTGAATCAATCAAAATAGAGGCTCTAGTATTAAATGAACTTCCATCCTGGCGGCCTAAATATATTCGTATTTCAGTTTCCTTGTCCTTTTCTAAACATATAGACGGTTTCACTAGGACACTACGTTGAGTTGCTGGTAAATATGTATTAATTGTGTCATCTTCAGGCCGTACATTTGCACACGGCGAATCAGGATCTATTGGTGTCAGCCGCCTGACATATATTGTAGCCTCTTCCCAAGTCATAGGAGCTTGCGGTTCGTAGCGGATTAAGACATTGTAATTCATACTAGTTTTTAAGTTATTTATTTTAAAAACTAAAGTGCTACTTTCTGGTATTTTCATAAACCCTGGACCAGTCCAAGTCTCCTTGCGACCATCGGGGAAATTTTCTCGTATGACAACGTGACATAGCTGACTTTGTATTGCATTATCATCTATTTGGGAATCGCACTGGCTCGATTCAGCTTCAATAACAATCGAGTCGAGAGCGCCTACGAAGAAGTTTTGTATCGGTGTATCACATCGACGACCGGAAACGTTCGGGCGACATTTACATTGTCCAGTTATCACATCACAATCTCTATCGATTGAGCCACCAACATCACAATCACAAGGTAAACACCCGTCGTCGCTGTCGGAGAGGCCATAAAATTCTGGAAGGCATTGATCACAATTTCTTCCAGTGACATGACGTTTGCAGAAACAATTACCCGTTGAAGGATCGCAACCTCTTTCAATCACTGTGCCTAGGTTATTACAAGTACATGATTCGCAGCCTTCAGGATTAAGTGGATCGAAATTCCAAAAGCCATCCCTACATCTATCACATCGGGCTCCGTCAATATTTTTCTTACACATGCAACGACCAGCAGTTTTATTATTTGCGAGGTCTGTTTCATCGTCACAGAGTACTTCCCTGTCCGTAGTACCTTCTGGGTCGCAATCACACTGTTTACATATGTCTGGGCTTTGTATATCTAAATTGGGATCTTTATAAAAAGTAGGTCGACACCGTTCACAATTCACACCCATTGTATTATGTTGACAATTATCACATACTCCCCCACTTATTTTTCCGGTTTTATTATAAACAGCTGGATCAAAATGACAGGTAGTGGCATGGTTATTACATGTGCATCTTTTGCAAGCATTCGAAGTTCGGCCAACAGCCGGCTGCCATGGCAAGTCGTTGTAGAAGTCTTCACAATATTCACAGTTTAATCCTCGCGTATTATGAGTACATTCGCAGCGGCCGTGTACCATATTATTTTTCGATTCAACCCCAGGCATGGGTAAGCACCTGGATGCGTGACCGTAACAAGAACATGATCCCCGTACGGTCATTTCATATATAGCATAATAATATTTAAATTTTATTTCAGCTCGATTATCAAGATGGTCATCGCCCAGAGTGTGAAGTTTTGTAAAGTTAATTCTTAGGTTCGTCATCCGTAACAAATTTTGCACTTCTTCCGAATAAGGATTCGTCACATTTATATTAGAAGGTAGCACCCTGAATATCACTTCACCCTCGGTGGACGGAGAGACGCCGGAGTAACGGGAATCACAGACCACTTCTGTCAGGCTTCGCTGAGAATGTCGCGGCACTAACGGGAAGGATTCGGCGCAGTTGTGCGCGAAATAGCGATAAACGCGCCATGTCTTTCCAAAGTCAAAAGATCTCTCTACCAACATTGCGGCGGGTCGGAATGTTTTGAATTGTATGATTAAATGTGTAAGATGGAATTCCGCCTCCATATCGAGTCGAATAGAAACGTTCTCCTTTCCATTCTCGGATTGCCACCACGACCTGTATCTTGTTCCCGGGTAAAATTTGTAAATAATATTTTGTATTCGATGATTTTCGTCAGGTTTATGTATCGTTTTGTTCGTAGAATCGCATGTGAAGCAGGTTTCCCTTTCCTTTCGGAGTCTGTCGTCCAAGTACGAGACGATGCAGTATCGCTCGCGGCGATTCAGGCCACAAGTCGACGTCGCCGAGAGCCGATTTTCGCGGCCGATGAGTAGGTTGCCCGTGGCGGGATAGCAGGAGCTAAGTTCACATGCGCGGTCCAGTAAGCGAGGATCGGCACGGAGCCTGTCGCGTTCGCGGTTGTAGACTGCGCCGCCGCCGGCGAGTAGCGCGGCCACAAACAAAGCGCGCAGAGCCATAGTACGTAGTGGCTCCCGCGCGCCGTTCACTGCACTGGCGGGGACGACCGGCCGCACTCTCGCGCCGCCGCGCCTCCCGCGCCTCCGCCTCCAGACTTTAGAAACAGGGCCGCACTCACGCATAAAAGCTCTTAGATTTTTTTAAAATAACAGACGTCGTTTTATAACATTAAGGTGATACTAAACAGTCAAAAGTATATAGATTTTTAAAGTTGAACAGTATCAAAAAATGTCGTTATTGTAAGAAGAATTTTAACAAATCACGTTTTTTCCATATCCATAAACTCTATTATACCGGTAGAAAAGTAGGCACACATTCAAATTTGATAAACCTTGTTTCTTTTCTCAAAATCAAGTTCATCTCAAAAAATCAATACCGTATACAAATATGTCATCGTATATAGTAGTAGTATCATTACATCGCACTCATGTGTGGTAAACATTTCATCATAATCATGATCATACTAAAAATTATATAACGCAAAAAAAAATATTTCAATAGTTTATGGTTTTTCAAAATGAATTTGTTAATGTTTACCACTAATTTACTACCATTCTTAATACGATTCAAGTAATTCCTACCGAATCCATCTCTGTGCAAGGCGACGACCGCTCCCGCCCGCCGCGCTCGTGCCGATCTCAGGCACTAGGCAACAAAAATAACGACGCTTTTGGGATGCGCTTTTTGTTATGGTCATTATGCCATACTAACATGCTTGCTTCTACTAGGAACTGTCCTATTGTTATTACGTTGCTTTTAAAATAAAATTGTTTTGTACGTGGAATGACAACTTATATTTTCTGAAAAAAGCACCAAAAATGAAATTTAATTCAAAATGTAATAATTGCAGTAATTGTAGTAATAAATTTTTATGAGATTCTTTTCATATATTTGTTGAATATCTTGAAGAGCTGGTTTATTTCAATATTTTGTATGTATTTTTTTTGATTTTCTCCTCAAAAGGATTCCGGATTCCTCAACCGGATTACAAAAGAGTGCACTCTATTGCAAGAAACAAGTATGACCTCGCGATTGTTGTCTATTAGAGGTTTGATTAACACGGTCTCAACTAAAACGAGATACTATGAGATACATATGTCGAAATAACTGAAACAATATCCGAAGTGTCTTAAAAGCAACCTTAAATTACGAGTACCTACTTGATTTTTTTAAACTAATAATTTGTACGTGGAATATATCAATGTTTTAATGGCAGACGCATGGTCACGTGGTACGCAGTACGCTGGCTGCGATACAGCGGCTACCGACACTCTTCCGCCCCGCGCATCCGTTAACGATAAAACATTCGCGATCCACTATTCATACATTTTACTAAATTTATGAATTTACAGATGTTAACGGTGACCGTTATTAAATTATACAAATAATGAACTAATTATTATATAATACAAATAATTAAATGAACAATGATCAATGACAGACGAGCCACACACCAATCAATCCACAAATCTATAGCGCATTAAACATATATCGCTGCATCTGTTTGTCTTCGTGAAGTTGAAATAGGTAAGCTATTATTGCGTCGCAAGAACCGGTTTAATTTTTACAATTAGTTCATCACATTTATATTCATTTATTTTAATAGATGACAAAAATCTTGTACTATATACCCCTTTGAACATTCATTAAGTTAAATGAAGCAAACATGTGAAAGTGGTTATTCCACGACGATGAACAGATACTTTACTGGGCAGCCTTTACAGTATCTACCTACAGGCAGAAAGTTCAACCGGGGGAACTTTGACATTTATGACAAATATCATTGAGGCATTGAATTTAATATTTTCCTCTATAATATAAATCGAATATGTCAGTTGGCGCTTAAATATTTGTAATATTAATAAATAATAGAAGTCTTCTTGGACATCTAATGGTCTTTCTGTACCCGTACATATGCTATAATAGCAAATAACATGTTAGAGCTTAAAGTACGAACATTGAATTGTCTTCTTTGATAATGATCAATACCAACATGTGTGACTGATGACATGAATTTAACATGGAACAAAATATAAACAGACAATTGATTGAAACAAATTTTGCATTAAACGTGTAGATTTATAATGTATTAAAATGTTCTCGAAGCGTATATTTTATTACAATAGAGTTGTCACAGAGCAAAAATAGAAACAAAAATCGGCCTCTTTAACAACTAGATAACTTGTTACAATTTCGACAGTTTACGATAACCTCTTTATCTGCTACAAGCGGAATAGAAACCGAACGTCACGTAGAACACTACAATAGACTTGTTTTTAATTTACAACAGTGTTTTAAAAATATTCTAATTCTCTAATTTATTCTGTTAAAATGAATATTACAACATTTTACATGTTTTTCTTATAACGTAAATTTGATCATTTTTAAGTATTAATATCCATAAGGCCTTAGTCCTGTTTACAGCGTGGAGTACCAATTTTAAACTTCTCTAAAGTCCGACTAAAGTCGAGTTTGTATTTGTAAATAAATTGAAAAGAATATTTTAATTCAAAGCTTTCATAGCTTGACTTACAGAACTCGCAAACGAAGGGCTGCGAAAACATCGACGTTAAACGTTGAAAAAATCTAAACACATTGCCGATTATTTCTTAAATTAATTGTCATTGAATTCCGGATTTTTTTTTAAAGATTAGTTCACACGACGCTTAGTTATTTACATTCTAAAGTGTATAATAAGCTTAGAGTTATTTAGTACTTTTCTCCCAAATCCTAACGTAGTGCGTCACAATGGCAGTGAATGAACGCTTTGGTATCGATAAGCGGTCATTTTTAAAAGGCGGTTATGATGTCAAAGTTCAAACAGATAAATGGTCTCATAACGATTCCGTTTACCTTATCTCGCAGAGACCTTAACTGTGTGTTGATTACATATTTTACATTGTAGATTCATTAAAAAAATACGCTGTAAATTAACCAATTTATTTTATATTTTGACCAGTGATCGAATCTAGTCATCCAAAGAACAACTAAATGAACATTATATATTAGAAAGCAACAAAAGAAACGTGATAAAATTTGTCTTTGGCGTTTAATCGCTTCACTAGATCATCATTGTATTTGGCTATTATA
>JAABKM020000028.1:2398928-2409440 GCA_016277805.2 Papilio aristodemus | reverse complement strand
TACATAGCCGCGAAATTCAAAAGACAAAAAGGCGGAAGGGAGATATTTGACAACCTTTTATATAGGGCTTTATATAATAAATAGAGAGACAAGTTATCCCTTAACTCTCGTTACCTTGCAAATATTAACCAAGAAATACGAAGTGAATTATCTATATCCTTATCGGTTACATTGCAAAGAAATGTAATCACATTACAAGTATAACAATTTGATCACGTTCGTGTGTTGAACCTGGGCGATAAACGTTACATCGTCGCTAAATGGTTGCGTAAACGTCGTCTTGTTAGTGAAAGTAAAGCACATGTAACAATGTAAATGTGTCGCAAAAACATTTGCGCAATACAAAGCCTCGGTTAATAAGATGAAACAGAGTGGAATTTATTAGATAATGCGTCTAGATTCCTTCCTAGTCTATAACAATCATCTTGTTTCGGTCGTGGTTTCTGGTTATAATAAGTTATTAATAAGTCTATGCCTTGTTTTGGGACATAATCTACTGGAGGTAGACACATCAACTGCTACCATTGTAGAATTAAGGTGGCAAATAGGCGTTAGCTCCAAACTCACTAGCTCGACGACTACCACTCGAGTATCACACCACGAACTGTTATTGTCATTCCATCATTTAGAAAATGGTATTAGAATGTGTATGTCTATAAAAATTCTTTCATTTAAACTACTATGAACACAACAATCAAAGATCCGCGCAACTTCACCGAGGTGGCAGCTACGTAACTTTGTTGCACGTGCGACACGTGTCGGCTCACGACACACGTGCCGCCGGTATGTGCCAGTTTACTCAACCGCGACCATTCTAAACATTCTCCCTATCAATGCGCACAAGTAGAATAATTCAATCCGAAAATAAATATAATTTTTGTTACTTGTACAAAATCGATGGTATTGTAACCCAGCTAGAATCAATCGCGATGCTCTTTCAGGGATCCCAAATATAACAGCCTGACATTAATTTTATCAGTTTTTCAGGCCTTTTCAGCAAAAGAAATAAAACACTCTTGTATAATAGCATAGATATGTAAGCAAAGAAATACGAAACAAATGTAAACATTCGAATTATCTCAATGTGAAAAAACCATTTTAAATAAACCTTCTATGTACATACTTCTAAATTATAATCAAGTCATCTTTGTGACCGGTAATACAGTTTACCATAAACAAGAAACTCTCGACAGACAACCCTACCGGCTAAGTTTCAATAAAAGGAACATCCGCTGTGACATGATCACAGGAGCATTTCGCCGATACGAATGTCTGACTAATGACCAGTCCATTCGCGCAGCGGAAGTCAAATCAAATACCGTCAGTAGGTAAGTCAAGCTTAAGTTAAATAAAGACTAAAAAAAGGATTTAAAAGATGATTGATAAAAGACCGTCCTCACTCTAAGGATATGGTACTCATATGAGAATACATATAAAAGTAGTTTGATCGTGAAAATCTCACTTTTAATGCGTTTTTACTGTAAGAAAAAACTACTAAAAGATAATTTATGTGAGCCATCTTGGTGATGAAGATCCACTTTTGATACAGCTTTGTGTAATGTATTAAAAAAAAACTATCAGTGTGAAAACGGCCTTAGTTTTATGACAAAAAAAAAATATAAAGATGCAAATTAGCTCACACAGCTCACATGCACACTGCTGTGCAGATTGCTACTGATGGCGGGTAAGTCGGGCTTGCGGTCCGTCTTCTTCGCCTGCCTCTTCGCCTTCCCCTCCAGAAAGCGCTTCTGCAGGGCGCTAGTTTCCAAATTCTGCTGCTCGCAGGCGCCACTAAAGGACTGGTCGAACCGCGGCACGCACTCCGACTGTCGCCGCCGGTACGTTTCTATTCTGCGCCTGTCGACAAAAAAGCAATTTGTAAGATAAGTGTAGCATTTTTTTTATCCAGGAAAAATTTTATTTTATATTATATACCTTTCTAGAACAACAAAATTTAACTCGAACAGATAAAAGGCTTAAATGTTTACATAAACCATAAACGTTCTTAATCTTGATTACAAAATAATAACAGACGAAAGTAACAGGCAATACGTAGCGGTTAAATAAGTGTTGACCCTACAAATAGATTTTAAGTCTTCATTAATTATTCAACAGAAAAAAATAACTGAAATGTTCTAATATTAAATGGACTTACTGAAAGTACTGGCATTACATCATCAGTCATGGGGTGTAGCAAAGAGTTTGCATAATCATTTGTTACCATAGCGGAAAATAACATGAAACACTGTATTCTCTGTGACTCAAAGCCACGAACAGTCATTGTAATGGGAAAATGTATGAAATGATAGTGAATAAGTTCGGGATAGAGTTGAAAAAAATCTATGATACGGTACAAGTTAAAGAGTACTTCTAATATTATCTATTGATAAGCAGCTCTAAGGAAATTAAAAATAAAAATATTCGATCATAAGATCTCAGAGCAATGTGAGAAATTGAGAGCGCTCTAGTAATTAACGTATTAATTGGCTTGGAGTCTAAAGCGAGCAAATATTAGGCACGGCATGGCGCGGCATGGACGCCGGAACTCTTGACTCATCGGACAGGTTTGCATCCGTCTAAACGAACACTGGCAACATTTTAAACCATGACAACTTCTAATACACAAATGTATAAGTTTTATTCTGAGTCTGTCTGAGTATATGTTTGGATGTAGAAGGTGTAGAAGTCAAATGGAAATTCTATCGTTCTTCTCTATAATATTTCATTCTTTTCATTAATCCATTGCAACATACATAAAAATAAAGATTAAGGACTTTATATAACTAGGATTTCCAAGTTCAAATCACTAAACGAATATAATTTTGTATGTTACACGTACGCGTTAATATAAAATACCGGTTGTTTAATAAAGATAAGTGGCTAATGACACTTGACAACGGATGTACACACGTCGAGGCGAGCGCGAAACCAGGCGAGGCGCGCGGTAGGTGGTGGTTGCAACACAACAGGCGATGCCCACTCAGCCGCGACCCGACCGGTCACCTTACTCCGATCTTACCGTCGACTTTTCGTCTGCTCCGGTAAAAAATCATTACCTACACAGTGTTTTCATTTATTCCGCAGCCGTGCCGCCGATGGAGCTCTCAAGGTTGTCGTCGATCGAGCTAATCATTTACATTTTTCACAATACCTAATGTATTTTACTCGTTGTTTTTTCCACTCATTTAAATGGCGTATACATTTTAAATGATCGTAAACGTTACCAAAGATAATTATTTACCTGTAATGTAACTAATACATTTAAACGTTACAATTTGATAGAGTCATTTGCCAATCCATGTATAATCTTCGTACGAAAATTGGACATATTTTACAAATTTTATCGTCGTAAATACGATGTCCCAGTTTAAACGAAGTAAAGAAGATAACACTGCGCACATATTGCATCAACGTCCATTTTTTAGCTACGTACAAGACAAAAGTTACTGGCTTTTAAAAAAAGGCAAAAGGTATGACTATATGTTGATACTTAAATTGAATAAATATTCTAACAGCTGTTGCATTACAAAACAAAATGATCAAATGTTTTATGGTTTATATCATTAAATTAATCGAATAAAAAAGATACTAAAACCCATAACAGAAAAACACCTAATAAGAATATGAATTCATTCATAAAATTCTATTTATTATGTGGACAAGTCGTGCTACAGACAATTGAACAGATAATAAAGTATCTCCAATAAATGTTATAGTTATAAAGTTTACATTACATAATATTTCATTCTCCTTGTCTATGCAATAAAAGTTTGATAACAAACGTAACTGAAGGCTATCTGATAATTCGAATGGCAACATAATCTTATTTATTACAACGCAAATGTAAACATTAATGGTATTAGTAAATACGAAACAAGCAGGTCCACACGACCGAAACCTTTTTATTATTATACATTCAAGTACGCAGATTGGCTAAAAGCAACTGATGTCCAAGCAAACATTTCTGTGAAATGGATATCAGGTCCCAAAACCAATTATACTGATAATAATTGGACATTTTACTTTAGACTCCTACGAGCTTATAGGAATGCGTAATCTTTTCTGCCAAATTGTTTCGTTAAATTTGTTCTTTATCAAGTATGTTATATAATTTTGTACTCATATTCTTATACACTTTGATAAGTTTATGCTTCGGACACGTCACAATGTAACAGTTCAAGAGTTCGTATTTTAAACAGCTTATACTATTAATTATTTAATTTTCTCCTTGCTAATTACTTCGTACATACAATAACTCATGGCCGGTGTGAACTCACCCTATGTCTTCCGCTCATTTGACAATCTAGCTACGAAATTAATCATTATTTCTTTGTTTATTATTTTTCTTAATTCGTGACCATTTTAATATTAAGTGCGTTTGTAAATAAATAAATATTTGTACTTAGTGCTCTGTAAAGTGTTGATGCATTGTTTTGATCTAAGTTTGCAGTGAACAATGTAGACGAGTCTAAGCGAGATCAATCATTCGATCGGTACAGTTGATTTGTATTTGAATATCTGTCGCTGCGCCGTTACACAACCGGTTTATATCAGCGATGACGTCACGCGGCGCTCGAACCTGATACCTCGATGCTAGCGCACTCATATCTCTGACAAATTTTTCACACATCCACTTCAGCTTTTATCTTTTCTGCTTCTATCGATATGTAATAATCGAGTGGCTAAATTAGTAAATAATTAAATCTAATAGGCAGTTCCTAGGATCAGTGCATTCAATCAAACTACCTAAATTTATTACCGGGCGCAGAAATCATCTGTTAGATAATACTTATAGCCAAAAGGTAATAAGAAGACGCATAAATTGCAAAAAATGAAACATATTAAAATTTAATAAGTTACTACATTAACTTGAATTAAAAAAAGAACAATAGTATTAACAATATGCCAACGACACATGTCCACCCATCCAAGGGTAACTAGTATTATAAAAAAAACCTGACCTGTTATCTCAATACTGTGATAAAATGCTTTATCAGTAATTGAATCTGCGATAACCGAAACACCTCAGGAAACTTGTAAGCATTACGATGCATTTCATGGTGTTATTTTTATATACCGTTACGCAATAGATAGTAGAGTGAGTGAGACTGGAGCCTAGGACAGACTTCACCATACCTTTGTACAATATTTTACATGTCCATGGTACCATTGCATGGACATGTTAAAATGATATTGCTACGACTACAATGCATACATTTTAAAAGTTACAATTTCATTGGTTTAAACTTGCATGGAAAATATTTTTTATTTTATTCATAAATTATTTTGCTGACCACACACGCTAAAATATAAAATACGAAAAGATAATTCTGCTCTTCCGGAGCTGAAAATCAGCTATACATACAAAACAGTAGAATATTTGGACTAGATTACATGACCTATTTGACTCTAGTAACTCTCTTAATGTGTTACTATCATTTAATTATCTTACAAATAGTTGTTAGTGTGACAAATCTTCGTGAACAAAGCGAGGTTGTCGCTCCGCGGTCATTGATACGATCAGTCTGAGCGGCGTTGCCAATCCAGTACTAATATATATTCGCTACAGGCGCCCAAAACCAACATCGACGATACACGAAAATTTACATGATTTATGTACCAAATATTGGTGTCCTTTCCACACAAATATTAAATAAAATTCTCAACGAACTCGCAGGTTAAAAGTAAAGAAAATCCGACCGAGAACTACCGAAATAGTAATAGGTACTAATTTTAAGATATGGGAATATGAAAGATAGTGAAAGAAGATAAAAGAGGCACTAGGTAGGTTTTTTGATCGCTAATCGGAGACTATAGACATTTTTAAGAATTTTAAATGGTATTAAAGAATCGTCAGCTTGGTAAAAGGCTGTTAGACATAGATTAGACATTGAATCTTAATAGAATTAGTGTTTCTGATTTCTCCTAATATTCACGTCCTAAATGTTCCTACTAAAAACAAATAATATAAATTTCTATAATCTGATTAATAAAACAAAAGTAATCTTAATCAAACTACGTGTATACTAACGCTAGCGGCTATTTGTGCAAATTATAGTTAGAATTAAAGCGCAACGTACAAGACTATCGTGGCTTCTTTTTAAACATAACTATTAAAATATTTGACTTTGAATTACATATTTCGATCCATGCTAAGAATAGAGTTACATGTACATTACAGATATATTACAAATGTAACTCTTTTCTTAACATGGGTCGATTTGTATCAGACTCACGTATGAAGTATGAATACGAATTTTATTCAACAATAAGTACGATTCCTTACGGTAAAATATGTGCGATTCGAAATTAGTCCACAATAGCACAATATCAGAAACATCAGCATTTGTTTAAAACAGGTAAATAATGCGTTGATTATAAGTGTTTATTTTCCCACTTTCTCTACAAATTCATCGAGGATGTGAGGCTGAGATGTTTTCCACACTGTCATAGTGAAAGGAAACTATTCGAAACATAGTCATAGATCCCCTAAGTATTAGATGAGCGGAGGTGTTTTAAAAAAATACGAGGAAAATATAACATGAGTAGCAACCCTAACTCTATCTGGAGAAACTAATTACGTGCGATGTTACCAGTTGTAACTCAACTCCGCCACTTTCTCTGCGTTAGTTGGAGGAGAAAACTATGTTCTACGATAAATATAGAAGACATTTTGGCGACAATATAGACTTATAAACAATATCAAATTTATTTTTACAATTCCTAATTTTTAAATTTCTAAATAAAAAATATATCATAAATTATCACCATAAAATTAAAATTACTGAACTATATCACTAGATAATTCTAATAACTGTATATTCGTCACGTAACTAGGTTTGGTAAAAGGGTAATACAACTTAAGTCTTTAACTAAAGACTTTAAGTAACCAAGAACCAACTTAACAAGTGTCCGATGTAAGACGACCTCGTGATTATATTGAATTTTACATATTTACTTTTTAGTTACATATTTACTTTTAATAATTAATACTAAATGACGAGAAAACATATGTTTGGGTTTTTTCTACTCAATATCCGCCCTGAGTTTGGAATTTGTACGATATGGCGATAAGCTCGCCACCTGTCACATCATGGGACGAAAAAACATACGGCGAAATGTGGGTGCATTGGTTGCACCCCTGCCTATTCCTTCGGGACTATAGGCGTGAGGTATGTTAAATGACGATAAAAGACTAACTAATTAACGTATTTAAATTGTCATATTATTGTTTGTTGAATATTTTGACATGACGCTAATTTTCTCTGCGGATAGTTAGAACATAAAAAAAGTTAACAAATAGGGCATTGCTCTACCTCTCGTTACTGACTACGTAACACTCATCTAGTGCAATACGATTTAATAAGAACTTTCTAAAATCATCAAATTAACTCAATGTGCCGAAAAAATTACACCTTTCCAAAATTAAAATGCTACAAAACCGTTATTTCAAGGGACCATAGAGTCCGACGGTAAAACAGGTTTCACATAACGTAGAAACGTTGCATTAATTTAAAATCCACCACTTTACCCTCAGTCGCTCAGTTCCATTGAACTCGGTAAAAGAATAAGAACATATAAAATATATGTAAATGAGGGTTTATTTGAATAAAGCACCAGTGTCGTGCGTTCATTTGTGTGATACGTTTTTGTTTTATTTTTTTTTTATTTCGATCAATAACTTTGAAAATGTTAACATGTTGTGAAAACCCATTGTAAAAAATACAAAATAACCATTTCATGAAAAAAATCACATGAAAATATTTAAAAAATAACTATATGGATCTGGAAATAGATCTCCTTATATACATATAATCTAAAAATATTGTATTTATTAAAGAATTTATTTGTTAATCCATTTTTGGACAATTTCAGAAGACACAATCGAATCGAGAGAAAAATACTAAGAAATGAAGAAAAAATCATGGGCTCTTAATTTTTCCCTATTTAGTTTAAATAAAGAAAACAAGGGATACGACTACATATATTCTGGTATCACTAATAGCACTAACATTAATAACATAAGCACTTTATTGGACTCTTCAAAGCAGCTCGAGTCGATAGACACATAAATTGCGGCACATTTGCATTAATCGATTTCCGGTGAACTTAGGTCATCCGCCTTAGTTGCGAACTGATTGTCCTAACCTTAGAATTTTAGCGATCGGAAAATCGACGATTCTTTAGTCTATGTTGTTTTTTTTTTTTGGGAAATGACAACCTCGGTACACGGATTTTTTTTTTTGCTGTAATGAATTGTTTAAGGGCATTCATGAGTAATTTTGAAAGGCAACCGTTATTTTTTAAGGTTGAAGTTATTAAGAAATATCAATAACTACTTATAACTTGGACACTTAATTTCCAAGGCATATTTAGTTATATCGATTGGTTTTAACTGACTTCTAAATAATTACTTGCGCGTAAAATGTGAACAGTTCAGTGAAGTTTATGTTACCGGACTATAACATCCCACCGCGAAAAAGAATACATTAAAAATTAATAATGTAAAAAAAATCGTGTTCTAATATTTTAAGACATATTAAGAGAAATAAGGTAAAACAACCAACTGTGTAAACTCTTAACTAAATAAATACATGTATATTTAATCAAAGTTGTGACTTGTGATCAAATTAAATAAATTTGAATTGCTAATGTAGCTGGTGTTGGTTTGGACGCCTATCTGTACCGACGCGAACGATACGCTTTAGGGCTTCATCGTATAGTAAGGTGTGAAAAAGAAATGATACGATAGTCACCGAGCATGGTGTGTATCCATTAATTGGTGTGCAAGGACGCGCGCGGCGACACACGTCACGAAACGCAATGCACAGTAAAGTCGTAGGTGTTTTTGTTTAGTTCATTGACCAGGCGCGCTGTCGCTCTACACAAACAACCGTCGATAAGTCCCGGATTCTATGTCACGCTATGTCACTGACTCCACGCCGCCGTACCCCGCCCGGACGCTTTCTTGCGAGCTATCTTCAAAAATCAAACACGTGCTCTCCATTATTTGACTCTTCTAACGAATACTAAGAATGCGTACACTGAGCTATTAACAAATGTATGATACATTAGAAATATAGAGCTAGAGGGAATAGGAGAATTAAATATTTTCTAGATTTGAAAACGAAGAATTAAGTCCAAATGACTACAATTCGAATCTTTCACAAGATAACAAATAAAAACAAACAATATTATTTTATTTATTTAAAAATCAGAATGTTTAAGAGTTCATCGGCTATCAGTAAACATTGATTAGTCTCTATTTCCAACCGTGTGATTTGCAAATCACGTGAGTTTATGCATATAAACATTCTAAATGAGAAGCAAAGTGATATGTTGAAGGTAAAGATTTATCATATGAACAACATAGCTTCGTATATCGTATTCCTAGCTGCAAATGGTATTCTAAGCGGAGCACTCGCAACATATTAGGCAAAAGATCTTATCCGTATCCCACGATTTACTACTTTCACCGCGACATCAAATACACTTAGATACGAGTTGTATTATAATTTCAACTCTCACGGCGGTTTATAATCCGTCTAAGTAGTTACCATTTGTGGTAACTCGTGAAAGCTTCAACATATCTCTTCTTACTATGTATTAATGATATCACTTTATAAAATAAATTTCTTAGATCCTTTATACACAAAAATTCTAATGTTGCTAAAATATCTAAACAAATGTTTAATTGTTTCTTTCAAGCTGTTATATTGTTTTTATATTATACAAAATCGTCCTTACACTCGGTATATTCTTCTACGTCTTTGATTTAGTAACTCAAAACTAGTTTTTCAGAGAACACAAAACATAATGTTAAAAAGAGAATAGACTCTGTTACAATATCCCAAATATTAGTAATCCCGACTTATCAGCACGACAACCGTGGACAAATAGTAACAGATTTTAATATCCCGCAATATTTTCAACAGGAAGAAAAATCGTCGCTTTTTAAGAAGCACGTAAGAAGCCTTAAGAAGAACCTTAAACTCTTAAGGTTATGACGGCAACGTGCAATAACAAAGGGGGATCTGGCTTCCTCATAACATTGTGAAAAAAATAAATTAAAAATCAAATCGGGAAAATTTTAAATTGGAAAATTTTCCTAGTACCCTAAATGCTCTAAAAACATAGTTTTATTTTATGTTGGTACTAAACTTAGTGAACACATTTACCAGATGGCAACATAGGCGTTCACGCCTGTAGTCCCTAAAAGGGTAGGCAAAGGTGCAACTAGTGCACGCAAATTTCGCCATATGTTTTTCCGTCCCATAACGTGATAGGGCGTTCATCCGAAACAAAACACTATCATAGAGTGGTAGTAGTTTTCGTGCGGGCCACCAGAAAATAATACGTGTTATCAGCCTAGTAACCAAGTGGATATACTTTCTAGGAAGCCAACATCTTCCTACTAATATTCGACAATTTTTGTACACTTCTTAACGGTTGAAATAAGATATGGTATAACGAAAGAAATTTACCATCATGTGAAGTAAAAAACGTAACTAA
>JAABKM020000028.1:2348721-2361105 GCA_016277805.2 Papilio aristodemus | reverse complement strand
TATATATATTCTTTCTTGAATTTGATAGACAATTTATTGAATTATTTATATAGTACAGAATTTCATTTATGAATAAATTATATTTTATATTACAGAAAGAGTACGAAGCAATGAAATTAGTGAACTTGTTCGATAAAATGGTGTCTACGGGTGTGGTGAAGCCGGCGCGCGTCGGCCCCGACGGTCGGCCGCAGCCCGTCGACCACGTGCTAGAGATGAGGGAACATCCGCCGAATAGACCCCAGTCGTAAACATTTATAATCTGTGTCTTTCTTAATCACAAATAAAGATTAAATATGTCGCAGAGACAACAGAATAAAGTTGTGTTTAGTCTATGTCATTTTTATTTACAAATATAGATTTAATATATTACAGTCACACTGATTTTTAATCCATGCGCTTAAAGCACGAGATATATAGTTAGTTTTAATTAATTTAGGATTGTTATTTTTTTAAATATGGTTGATATTGCGTGTATATTATTGAATCATCTGTGTATAATCTGTTATGTGTATAATTTTTAAAGATTTAATTCGATCAATAGCTACTGTTTTTTTACTGATCGCTCAATTGTTAAATAAATGACGCATAAAATTCTACTTTAATTATAATCGTTCCCATATTCTGCCATAAAGTTTTAATTAGTAAGCTTTAGTTACAATATTTTTTTTGTGAATAAGTTTACTTTACGATAATTATTTTTAGTCAAAGATATTACATTTCTACTCATACCAAATTGACGTAATGTAATTTAAGTCATAACAAGAGTAGTTATTTTAGTCCCAGTGTTTTAAATTCAAAACAGTATCAGGAGATATCGGTATAATCAGTAGTTTAAGATAAGTTTCTTATCATATTCAATTTGTGGATACCTAATGGGACATTCAAATATTTTGTCAATAAAAAAGTAAATTTATTGTGAATAGTTCAGTGTATTTATAGTCTTTTTGACATAAAAAAAGCTTTGCGTGGTTTGGTCATATCAAATAACTGATGATGTTTTTTGTTGATAAGATTTGTTTTAAATTGTGTCAACGAAAACTATCTTTAATTACAATTACCTTTAGTGTTAGAACAAATGTAATTCTTAATATGTACTACTAAAATTTAATACGTAGATAAATTATTTCTGTTTCAAAAGTACATTATGTAAACTGCGACAACACTAACGAATGGATTACTTACATTTATTGTACTTTTGAACGTTGCCTAAATACAATTACCGTGATTAATTTATTGATTTTTTTTAAATATATTATTGCCAAAGATTTATTCAATAAAATTGATTGCAAGATATACCGTAAATTTAACATGGGCGAATATTGTTGAAATCTAGAGATTTAAATTTCGTTGGAATATAGTAGTACTGCTTTTTTACAATACGGTTTTTACAAACTTCTCGTAATTTCTTAGCAAACAGTAGCCTCGTTGTTTTAGGTTGTGAACTAAAATGTTTCAATTCATAACCTAAAATTACAAAATAACCTAAAATATCGAGAGAAATTGAGAAGTTTTAGTTTAAAATAAAAACAAAACACCAATTTAATAGAATTGTTGTTATTTTGCATATTAATCGCACTAAATGTAGGTATCTAATATAATTTTATAAAAAGTTCTAACTGATTACTTGAAGCCTAATTGTGAATGTTCTGATACTGTGTGTACTTTTACTGGATGTAATAGTTTTATATTATATCTTTAACTGTAATTTTAAGGGATTTTAAATAAATACAAAATATATAATAACATATTTAAGAGTTTAAAGTCTTGACGTTCTATGTGTGTTATGTAATTATTTATTGTGAAACTTTGTAAATTATTTCCTTATTAAAATCACATTTTGAGTAAAATCTTATACACAATTCGAGTTGTTTTATTTGTATCTTCATAAAACATACAAGCCTACACAAAGCTCACATTTTTCTAACTTATTCTAAGGATTCAAATTCTAAGTTAATTATGGAGCCCTACAACAGAAGTTTGCCATGTTTGTGCCATCACCAACTTTGTCATTGGTGGTGCCAGCATTTCTTGAAACTAACACGAACACTTATCGCCCGATGACTTCTAGTAATTCATTGTACCTGTTTGCAAACTCATTGAGAAACAATAAGCAGTTTTATTCTGCAATAGAATTAAAAATGAATTTAGAACTGAACTCGGACTCGCGGATTGTGCTGCATTTAAGTTTATCAGCAGCGTCAATACATCAGCTGTTGTTGCTTCTGACTGTACCGTAATTTTCATAACTTTGTTTTTATAAAAATATAAAACTGTCATTACGTTGCAATTTAATCTTTTATTTTTTGTGATGTTCTGGAACATAAAAAATGTGTCCATTTCCTGTAAAAAGAACAAGTATTTAAGTTACAGAGAAGGCAATGTGACTTGTCTTGACCGACTTTTTATTGTGTATCGCGGCTCAGTAGCTTCTATGAGGTTTTTAAAATTTAAATTGAGGCAGAGCTAATGAAGCAATTGAAATGGCTCGGTTACAGGCATTCCGGTACGAAATGCCCTATGTATCGTTCGCTTGACACAGTTGAAGTCGTGAGGGCGGCTAGGGCGGGCGGAAATTGCGATTCTCCTCTTTTATCAGTAAAAAAATTATTCATTAATTTATACATAGTATTATTTGAGTAATTTCTGTTTGGTTTAAAACGTACAATTTAAAGGTTATTCCGAAAAATGTCGATACTAGGAAAGAAATAGGTAAGTGACCTTTCTTTGTTCGCCGTGTAGTCGATTTAATTTCGCGTATCCTTTGTTTGTAGAATGCGAAGTATTTATTATTGTTAACGCAAAATTAACGTACAATTTATTATTTCATATGAGGCATTTTACTGTGTCTATTGTAATACTTATAAATTATGATTTTCTGTGGTCTTTCATTGTTATTTGTTTTGTAATTTATTAAAAATAAAGATAGTAGATTTATATTTTAAATAAAGATTTTTTTGTTATCCAATATATGCAATTATATATTATTATTAAATTGTGTCATCCAAAGTCTATTTCATGTAAAATATATGTTATCGCTATCAAACCCTTTGGGCTAACTTTTTACGTATTCGTATACGTAAATATTAAAAGAGTAGGTACATTATATAAACCGTGTAGTAATAGTATAAGGTAATCGACACTTTTTTTTATCGAAACAATTTTTTTAACGAAAATCTAACTGTTTCATTACGTGCAGTTAATAGAATTACTAAGTTTTCATTTCCGTAAGTGAGTTCTACTAAAACAGCTTTGATTACAAAACTAATTCCTTTATTATCGCTAAAGTAATGATTAAAACCGGTTTTAAAAACAAAATTAACCTTTTCAAAGAAATATTTTCATAATATTAACAACTATTGTTAGAAGACGATGTTGCTGGCTCTATTCTGGTTGGTGGCGAGTGTGCAAGGTACCCCAGCGCCGCCCACCACGAAATGTGAGCGCGCTCCGCCGCACGCGCAGCCCGCCGATAGACACTTCAAGTTGAGCATTGCTGGTGATCCTGATTTGTACTTACCTGGAGAATTGTATACGGGTAATTAATGTAATAATTTTAATTTGATGCAACATACATTGCCGTTTTTTTAAATATAGATTTCTCCTAATAGGGTCGACAAGGGTCGTTGGAATTCTTTATGTAAAGTTCGTCTTTAATATGTGTTGTAACTATTATAACTTCAAATTAATGTAACTTGTACATATGTTGTTCTTATTTATCACTTACTTTCAGTTTCATTGCATGGAGTCGATAGCGGTGAAGGACCGACACCATTCACGGCCTTTACTATATGGGCCGAAATTTACAAACCGCACAATGATAACGACAGTAAAGATGACAGTGATATGGTTAACACCACGAACCAATCGCGTGGCGCATTCCAAGCTTACGACGCCCAAACTAAATTATACGAGGATTGCAAACCCGCAATAGGCAATGCCACTGCTCACCCCAAAACTGAGATACAGGTTTGTTAATTACAATTTAATATACATATACGTTCCTTACTTAGGAGTGAACCCAATATTAGGGAGTTAAAAATAATAAATATGTAAAATAAATTGTAATTAGGTAATTTGGAGTGCTCCAACCAGTTCCCTCGATGGTTGCATTCGCCTCTGTGCTCGTGCGTATCACGCGAAGCCGAAAGCTGGCGCCGAAGAGCGCGCGTGGTCGGTGTTGGCGCGGAAACTGTGCCCGGCTCCCGCCGCCGCTGTCGGAGGGAACGGACAAGCTCCGATCATAGAGCCATGTTGCGCTTGTGATGAGGCGAAATACGAGGTCAGTGAAAATTATGTGTTGTATGATATTGTACTTAAAACTGCCTGCTACCAATAATAAGAAGGATATTATCAAAACATATGTAGTTGTTCTCCATTTTTATATATCGAATAAGATATGTGTAGCCTAATAACTTCTTTTCCATCTTTTCTATTGTTAATAATTTAACAAACTACGAACTGTTATAATCTTCTTACACGGTTATGAGTAACGGTGTATTTAATTAATTATTTTATAAATATACAAATTAAACACGCCGTGTTTGAATTATTCGGTAAACTTTAAAGGAAATTTCCATAGACAATTTTTCGTCAGGTAACTTTTGAAGGTTTGTGGTCTCGGAACACTCATCCCCGGGAGTTCCCCTCGGAGGCTGCACGGGCGCACTTCGGCGACGTAATCGGCGCCTCGCACACCGCGCAATATCGCGTATGGCAGGAGGGCCGGGCGGCGAGCGGGGGACTGCGTCAGCTGGCTGATGACGGAGCGACCACAGCTCTGGAAAAAGAACTGAAGGAAGAGGTAATTTTTAAATTGTCATTTTCACAATTTAAACGATTCAGTGTGCGAGTTTTTCCTTATTAAGAAGCTACGAATCCCTCTTGAACAGCTGCAATTTTTTTTTGTTAATAGAGCGATCACATTCGTACGATAATCAAGGCGCGTGGTATATCGTGGCAACAAGTCTCTGGGGGCGGTATACCGAGCACCTTCGCGGTCTTCCGAGTAGACGCAAAGCATCATCTGATGTCACTCGCCGCTAAGTTGGCTCCCTCCCCTGATTGGATCGTTGGCGTCTCGGCCCTGGAACTGTGCAATGCTAACTGTACCTGGACGAGGTCTGCTACTCTACCCCTGTACCCGTACGATGCTGGGACTGATAGTGGCTTGAGTTATATGGTAAATGTCTTTTATAATGTGTTATATACTAGCGACTATGCTTTGCAATACAGATACTAATTGTCAAGTGTCAGCGTGGAGTGAAGACATTATTGTGACATATTGTTAAATCTATTATAGATAGGATATTATAACCTACCCTCGGTAAATAATAATTATACAGTTATAGCGGTTATTAAATCAAACATATTACAAATCGTTGAAATTCTTTTCTTTCTCTACTGTACGTTTATTATTCATATAAATCTTCCTCTTGAATCTCTCTGTCTATTGGTGAACCATATTAAAATCCGCTATTTGAAAGATTTAATCGTACAGACGGCGGGAATCGACTTTATTTTAAAAATATTGACGACGTCCTATTTTGGATTGTAGAGCATTGGTTATTTCTTTTTGTTAACAAATGTGACTAATGTTCTAACCAGTAAATTTTGTTGCGATGTCCCGTGTAGGCACGTCGTCAGCCGACGTCCCCGCCGGCTCCAGTCCGCGCTCTGCGGCCGGACTGGCCCCGCGACCCGCGCTCGCCCTTCTACAACCAGGCAGGGGAGATGCGACCCTTTGCCCGCCTCAGGCTATCACGATTGCGTCTCTATGAGAAGAGCTGCGAACCATCAGGTAACAAATGTACTGCAGTAATTTCTCACGTAACATTTTGTATTCTGCTTCGACGCTCGTGTTTTTTTTTTAAGTTTTATTGGCTTCTTGATTAAAAAGACTTGAATTCTCTTTTTAAAAAAGTTGTCATATTAGTTAATAATTTTCGATTCACTCAATTTAAACAAATGTTTTAAATATTTGCTTTATTACTAGCTCCATTTTTTTAGAGCCTAGCGGTGAACCGATACCGGAATCTGGAGGGGGATCTTGCGCGACGCAGGCGTGGGGTCTGTGGGGCCCGTGCAGCGCTACGTGCGGACCGGGGCGCGCCGTCCGCCAACGCCACTACGTTTGGCCCGCACGCGCTCTCACCGATGGTTGCCGCGCAACGCTCACAGAGTACCGACACTGTCACGGACCCAGGGCTCATTGCAGGTAGGTTATGGTGAGAATAAAAATGTCAAAATAAAACATACACTTACGCCTATGCTCGCCTAATGGGTAGGTAGATGTCCCAAAAAGAAAAATAGCAAACGACTAGATAACATACCGGGAAAGGTGTTTTAATTGGTTTGTGATAGAAGATATATTTAAAACATATGGCGAAATGTGGGTGCACTAGTTGCACCTCTGCCTACCCCTTCGGGGAATACAGGCGTGAGATATGTTTTATATATTGTCGTCAGGTTGGTGTCAGAGTATGAGGCGGATCCGGCGGTGGCCCACGGTCCGTGCGCAGTGTCGGCTTGGGGCGCGTGGTCGCCGTGTGAGGGTTGCGGCGTACGCGCCCGCACCAGGCACTACGTGGTGCCGCGTGCCCGCAAGCGTTGCCACGTTGGCTACCGCGCCCGTACCGTGCTCAGTCAGGCCATACCCTGCGACGCCGGACCTTGCACTAAGTTAGACCTGTTTATTATAGGAAAGATTTATCATCAGGATTTTTTAAATATTTTTTTTATGTATTGTATTTGAATAAAGCATCAAATACGATGGTTAAATAATAAATAAATAATTATATGTTTTGTAAATCATAATTTTCGAATCATGCCAATTAACTACGTTTTTGAAACGGTCAATGTTTTTAAATGAATTTAATTTAACATTTTAATCATTCGTTTGTATTAAAAAAGCTTTACCATAAGAATAGTCCTCGGTTGCTTCTGTCAATTTAATTTACATTATGTACAGTTGTTATATTTTTTTTTCAGGCCAACCGGAAGATTTATTAATGCGACTAACTTTGACTGGTTTTTCGTGGTATGTTATTTACTATCTAATATATTCTTATTAAGAGACAGATTGTCGTATATGTGATAGGGCTATTTCTGAAAATATGACTACGTGAGGAGAGCATTTCCACTTAGTACGGTACAACTAGACGTGAGCAATGTCTAGTGAAGTGTGATGATAGTCACAAAGTAATGGAAGGGCTGTTAGTAAAGGTATATTCATATGCAGGATAATCCAAGCGGCGAGTGCGAGGTGACGGCGTGGGGCGAGTGGTCGCCGTGCTCGTCGCAATGCGGCCGCGGGCGCAGACTGCGAAGTCGGCTCTACGTGGCGAAGGACCCGCGCGCGCAGAGACAGCTTACGCATCGCCTACTGCACGAATGGAACCAGCGCTTTGCCGAGATACAGAACCTGGTGAGAATACTGTGAAGAAGATGCCTTAGTAATTGATTAAAGACATCTTCTGTGATGTTGTTGGAATGTTCTTATGAATTTTTTTTGCTGGCCTTCTCCAGCATTACACTTCTGCAGCAATTAAGTAGGGGTAAGGTACTTTCGGCAACACAATTACACCGTGTTTTTGTAATGTCTAATACTGACTTACTAATTGTAAGTTACATAGTCAATGATATTTAATGTAGGAAATGCCCGCGGTGAACATGACGGCTGAAGACCCTGAGGTCGAGGGTCTGGTGCAGGAGCAGCTGGAGCAGTGTCAGTTCACGCTGACGCAGCAGGAGGCGCTCTGCGACGGCGATGACGACTGTCAGCATCACATGAAGCCGCGAGGTATCATTATAAACCACATCTTGATACTACAGCCACAGAAACAGGGGCCATAGTAGCAACGGGTTGCCAAAAATTAATTGATCATCGCCTCTCATGTACATTCCCACCAATAGAGGAAGTGGAGATGCGATGCTGGCTTTTAAGGAAAGAATAGGGTCGTTTCTTCAGACGTTTTTTAACAGTTTTTTTCGTTTGTCGTAGTGGTGTAGAAAACGAACAAAATAGTGTCTATCTTTTAGTTAAGGTATTATAGTATTCCACCAACACACTAAAATAATTTATAAATCTATCAAGCACATAATAATATACGTCAGATGTCTGCTCGTTACCGCCGGTGGTGGGTCCGTGTCGCGGGTACGAGGAGCGCTGGTTCTACGACAATGCGCGTGGCTCGTGCGAGCCCTTCGGCTTCACCGGCTGCGGCGGCAACGCCAACAACTTCCGCACCAGAGACATCTGCCAACGTCAATGCCAACTCAACACAAATGTCACGGGTATGAAAACATCGTGTTCATAAATTAACGTTTTACTTTTTCACTGTAATTTTTTTCTATATACAGCGAGAAATAAAAAAAGCAAATGAATCCGTTTACAAAAAACTTGAGTTGTTTTGTTTCACTGTGTGGAAGTAACTTTTTTTTTATTCAATAATACTTTGTATTTATTTAATTAGCTTGGCGTTAACGCAGAGGTCTCTCTAAGTATACGAACTCTATTAGTATAAACTATACACTTAGCTCGGGCGATGATCTTTAGAGAAAGTTTAACCATATACTCCTTTCGAATACACGTTCTTTCTATTTATCATATTTAAAAACAATAATGATTGATATTTGTTGGTATTTATCATATCATAGATATAATTCTTACATCTGTTAAAGATGTTAAGTTATCGGAATAAATAAGATTTATTTTGCTTAGGAGGTCCCGATCAAAATGCATATATGAGACAATTCTTGTTAAATTTTCTAATTTATTACAATCTCAGAAGTGTTAATGATTGTTAATTTAGTATCATTTAGGTCTTTAAAAAAAAAACTGTTAATCTTTTCTGTCTGCTTTTTAGTTAAGGCTCAAGCTAGCGGTTCCGAAACTTTATTACATAAAAAATTAAAACCGACTCCATCGCGTGAGGACAATGAAGTATTACAGAATGACGCGCCCGGAATGTTAGGTAAGTTTAAATTTACACTTAAAGTTTACAAATGACAGTTTACTACCTTGTGAAGAGGATACAAGATTATCGTTGGGAGAATTCTAATGATTCGCCATTAAAATTTCTAACAGTACCTAGCAGTACATATTTTACTCATAATTACTGGTTACTTGTTATTACTGATTTAGAGACTATGAGCGTAGAGACAGTGCTCATTAAATTTAGTATTTGAAAACGTGTAGCAAGTAACGTTTTTTACAATTATCAACCTCTTGTTTACGTATATCAGGATTTTCGTACTAAAGTTTACGTGTTATCTGTAGACGATGTGGATTGTGAAACGGGTCCGTGGCTCGGTTGGAGCGACTGTGTCGGTGACTGCGACTACGCTATGAAACTCAACTATCGTCTTATTGTGGTATGAATAATAATATTTCTCATTAAATTGAGCTTTACAAATTGAGATCTCATACTATCATCGTCATCATTATCAGCCCGTTTTGATCCACTACTAGACATAACATATAAGCCTTGTCTCTGTCACACCACTCTGTTCTTTCCTGCGCCAATCCCATCCATGTCTTTCACTGAACCCTAATATTATTATCTACCCTAAAAGAACCCTAAATATACCATATGGCTGGTGGTCTGCCAATTGGTCTCTTCGCTCCCCGGGGCTACCACTCCGTCACCACCTTAGTCCACCTGGCATCGGTCCATTTGTCCTACCCACCTCCACTTTAGATCTTATATACTGCACACATAAGTCAATACAGTTATCTCAGTAATTTCACATATGGAGATTTATGTTGATTTTAATTTGTTGCTATTGTTATTTTTGCAGCAGACAGGTTCGGGAACGGGCCAGCCCTGTCAGAAGCTGATTAAAAGCAGGACCTGCAGACCTGGACATTGTCGCAGACTTTTAACATTTACTAATTATACTTCTTTTACTCACGAATAAGATTAAAGTTTGAATAGTTGTTAATCCGTAAGACGTTAATATTTAATAGTAGTAGTTAATATTGTTATTATACGTATTTATTCAATGAATTTCTAAGGAAAAAGAAAATTCTCACTTCCATAGACATTTAACACATTATTCGAGTTGCGGATAGAAGTCAGTACAGTTCTTAAATAAGACAAAATGTTTATTGTAATTGTCTGTATAATTTTTCCCATTCGAATGGATCATGATCACAGTATATTATTTTCTTTTATAAGATAATTACAAATGTATCTTGAGTAGAAATAAGAAACAAATATTGTTAAAATAGTTGTATTTTTAAATCGAAAACAAATTTCAACAAGGCTTTGTACATTACTTCATAATCCGTCAACAGGCATTAGGACGATTTTACAATATTTGAACATGCTAAAAAGTTTTTAACAAACAATTTACTTAATACTGTCCGCTAGGAACATCACAGTTTTATTTATAATAATTAAAAATAAACTTAAGGACGCACGTTAAAAACCTCAAAACCTTACATTTAAACTCTTTCTGTAGCGAAAAAATAGGTCTTTCCTTAGGCTTAGAAAACTGCTTACATTTTATGTGTATGAAAATTTAAAAAAATATATAACCAAATTTCCGTAGATGACAAATTGGTCTTGAAATTTATATAAATTTTGTTTTTTTTTTTATTTTTGGTTCAAACATGATCAATGTTACAGATCGCTGATAAAAAAAAACAACTTATAGTGTTGTATCTTTTCCTAAAACTTTGAGTTTATGTGCAAACATAATATGTATATTTGGTGTTAAGTGCATTTGTACTTTCTGTAATTTCTTACTAGTACTGTCTGTGCACGTTAACAGGAAATTTTCGTGGTATGACCTCTGATTTACACATCTTTTTCTACAGCTAGCTACCAAGTTATCTTCATCAGTCTCGTTACGTTATTTTTACGTAGTCAACTTTTTTGTACACAGTTTAACACCTCTGTGACGTCATTGGGCTCTGGACATGTTATCGTGCACGAGTAATAAAGTGCAAGTTGTATTATAAATTCAATACTTGAGAAGTTAGTCAGTAATTTTTCCAAAGATATCTTAGATAAATTATAGTTAAAGAAAGCCGGATTATAAGGTGGCACTCAAATGAAGCTGTAACTGTGATCCGTGAAATATTAGCGCTTGAATTAGGAACGAGTAGAGTAGAACTGTTTAATCTAGTGTAGTGTTTGCTTATAGTTTTAGCAGTTTTAAGGATGTAAATATATTTTTATAATAAAATTTTGTCTTATTATTCGGTGTCACTTGTTTTTAAGCCGTTTAGAAAGTGTTCTATTTTTGCCTCTTATGCGTGACCAATTGACACATGTTTTTTTTAACCTCAATAGATGAAGTTTGTCATTATCTTGAAGTGATTCTAACGCTTAATTCTAAAATTAACTTAGGATTTTATAATACAAATATCTGATACACGGCTCAAGTCAGTTTTCTATTCACATAAACTAGTCTTAGACCGTTTTGTTGATGTTTAGTGACGGAGCGCGGCATAGCGACCGTGGTCTTGATTTTTCAACACTTTCACTGTCTCGCCGAGCACGGGTGTGTGCGACAACTCGAATAAAACACCAATCGCACCTAGTACAAGTTCTTTGGTTGGACTGCAACTTAACCTACAATTAATTTAATTTTCTTAATACAATTTTTAAAATGCAGCATATTAGTACCCCATTAAAGTGCTTCTTTTTAACACATTTTAACTCACTTTTGTGTCTCGAATAACTTATCACTTTTTGCTCTTTTGAGCAATTAAATGCGTGTAATAGTAGGCTTTATCGGTGCTGCACAGCAACGTGGCGCGATGCACTCTTTCGCGCACGGGCAGGAGCAAGCTGTGTTTGCAAATTCCACTAAAGCCTTTTTCTCTTCTTCAGTACCTGTAACATTACCCTTCATATAATCGATTGGTACATTTTATAACTTTTCTTAATACGATTTTTTTCGAAAAAGAAAAAAAGGAATTATTTAAAACATATGTCATCAGTTAACACAAGAAGTTTTTAAGTATTTTAAGCGATCAGATATAGACAGAGACTACAGTCGCTAATAGTTTTGTTTTCGCATCTAGAAAATTTTATTTCATGGTCTCCACAACTATATTAACACCATCACGGAAACCAATTGCTCAGATGCTATGTTTTACTGTTTAACTAGAGTGAATCAAAACTTGAACTCGGAATAAAAAACATATAAAAAATACTTGCCATCGATCGAAGTGAGAGTGAATTCTGGTTGCAGCGTTACAAGACTGATCCCGTGTCGTTTGAACACGTCGCAGACCAGTTCAGAATTACGTAAATAGTCCTGAAATATAAATAGTGCTTATATTAAAATAAAGAAGGATGATAGGCAGAGGTGCAACTAGTGCACGCACTTTTCGCCGTATGTTTTTCAGTCCCATGACGTGATAGG
>JAABKM020000028.1:2304840-2347261 GCA_016277805.2 Papilio aristodemus | reverse complement strand
TATGGTGTGTTTTGCGTAACATAACCTTAATTACATAATTATTAATAATTGCGGAGCAGTGGAAAATTTTAAAGCGTTCGATGTCCTAGAAAAGGTTTGGGGCAAATACGTATATCTAGTTATTTTTTTCTTATATTTTATTTTATATCTTTATTTATATCTCTAGTATACTTCGCGCTCGTCTATATTAATTCTGTTGCTGTGACGTGACGTACCTCATGTGAGCTGTAGGATATGTGAGCGGTGGCGACGATCTTGTCGCGGTGCAGTTGCCACACGTGCAGCTCATGTATGGCCAGCACGCCGGGAACACGCAGCGCCGCTGCGCGCAGCTCGCACGCGCCCACCCCCTCCGGCACCGTCTGCAGCAGCACCAGCCCCGCAGAGCGCACTGTCAACACATAAGCACTTTTATATCTATCTCTTTTTTCATTTTATTATCTCTGAGGGTCACTCTATCTGGTCTTTTGTACAATAGATGACATTATGTATTGTGGTTTTAAGTATGGCACCTATTGTAGGAAATTTGTCCAACTCATTATAATGGCGACCTCTGGGTCTCTTGCTCACAATTTTGCCCGGTGCGCCGTGTAATGCGACCGAAGAACTTCACCCAGAGTGATTTTATTTTTTTCGATATAATATTGCCAATATAACGATAGCTGTTGGAAAAATAAATTGGCTCAACAAGAATACTAAGAAGTTAAAGCCGAAATGCTGTAAAAGTACTTGTATAGTTAGTGAGGGGATCTACATTTCTTTCTATCATTTTGTCTCCTTCTAGATTTCTGTTTAAGAATGTTTCCAAATAGTCCACTTTTAATTTGAAATGTATCAAACTACAGTTTTCTGAATTATATAACCGTTGAATTATCATCGGGCAGTAAAGTATAAAGCGCATAATTACAACGTAAGTACTGCGATGTTATATAACGCTGGTGTTATGCATTCTCGTCATAAATGCTTGTAACGTTTCCTAACAGTCCAGCATTGTTCAAAAGCCCATAGTGCCCTACTAGTGTTAGAATTTGTAAATATTGATTGTTGTTTAACTGAGAAGCACTTTTAATAATTACTGATTATATTAGGAATCTGCTACCATTTAGACCTTCGCATGACTATATGCATAATATAATAATAATAATATCAGAGTTTGATTAAACACGCTAATATAGAAAATACTAATCGAATTTGAAATATTCTTTTCATATTAGCGTTATGTTTAAAAAAAAAACAAACCTAAATGTTATGGAAGATTATAGGTAAACATCACGCTACGACCCTCAGGAGCCAGATAGTATGATGTGAGAACGACTATAATATAAAAACAAAACACCTAGCTGTCTACTGGTTAGAGTGTTAAGTAATTACGCCACGGGTACTGTATTAGATACTGTTGGACTATTTGGTCTTTTTCAGAAATCACACTTAGTTTTTCTTACGTACATGGTATTTTCTTGATGATTGTGATAATGTGTAATAATGATTCAGAATATTTTAACATATATGTATGTATCATTATGTTGGACGTATGTTTTACAATTTGTAATATTTCTAGACCTATTAATTAATTATTTAATTGTCATAAAGCGGAACCTTATTTATAACGTTTTAACTACATTTATAGAGGTTTTTATAAATATTTAAATAAAATATGAAATTGTATTATCCTGTGTCGGATTGTTGTCTCACATGAGACAATGTTATGGTGTAACATTGGCTCATGGAATGTGTGAATGCATGCGAAAAACGAAACAACGTCATTTGTTTAATTTAGTAATTGTAATACATTGATTTATTTTTACACATTCATATTAAAAGAATTTTCAAACATTTCCTACATAAAATTCCATATTACTAAACTACCTCAATGTTACTTATCAAATATTAAATAAAAATCGACGAATACAATAATATACTAAAAAAAGAAATTTTAACAATACTCCGGATAGAGATATAATACGCGTATCAAAGCAGACGTGAAATTTTGTGATGATCGATCATTCATTGCCGTCACTTCACGCCAAATAAAATTCCTCGACCAAAATTAAAATGATTTAGCCTATACCCTCCCACATATTTATCTAGTTACTTAGTTTGGCCGTTAGAGTTTTTTTTTCATTAAAATATCAAAATTCGCGATTATAATATATTTACACAATGTGTCGAGAATGCTTTTCCTAAATCGATTTTAAAAAATGACTGGCCATATATAGTAGTACCACTTTTTCCATGCAGGTTATTGTAATGAGTTAAAAAAATTTAATTGGAAAATGTATTTTTAAAGCACATATTAGAAAGTTGAAAAGATAACGTTTATGGAAAAGGTCTGGGTAATGTAACAAAAAATAAAAACAGTATGAGACAGTGGTAACGAATGTTTTCATAACAATGCGTGCGATCTTAGTGAGATCATATTTATGTAATTTTCAAACGAAACGCACGCCATGTGCCGGCTCTGTTCGTTTTTTTAATATTCATAAATCACGCAAAGATGAATGAGATACGACCATTTCCCCTTACTGTCCGAAACGCATTGCAGTTAAAATGAATTCATAAATTTGAAGGCTTCATAAAATCCAAAATGATGGATAACATTGGACTGTATGGATTCATGCATCTTGATAAATGAGTTGACAGACAATTTGTAAAACTCATTGAAAGAGTGCGTTGGGTAGGAAAATGTTTAGGTTATTTCTTTTGACGTATCGTAGCCGTACCGTAATTCGATTTAATTAGAAGAATAACAAGAATGGAGCACTCGAAGTGTTAAATAAACATTTCATATTTCAGATCACATCTCTGTCTCTCTGGCTGGCTTGTAAGCCGAAGGCGAGAGGCGAGAGATGCAGAGAGAGGCTTATATTTATTTATGGAAATATCGAGATCGTACCAGACAGAAATACAACCAGTAGGTTTTTTTTTGTAACAGTTCTATTAAACAAAACATAAATTTTTTAACTTAAATTAATCATTGAACACCTTGAAAAAATATTTTAACAGAATAAATATATACTTACTAAAAGGATAGTTAAATATGACGAGGACAATAGCGGCGCAGGCCGACAGCGCCGGGTCTGCTATGCTCGCCATCTCCGGCTCCCATTCAGTCGTTAGGCCGGCACCGATCGCGAAAAGACTGCCTAAATGCATAACACAAACATATGTTGTTAACGTTACAAAGTACTCACAAAGCACACAACAATATAGCAGTTAAAAACAAAATTACAAATTTCCCAAATAAAAATCTTTATACGAATGTAGTTTTATGCGATTAAAGGCAATCATGTTTTATACAATGGAATTGCTTCCGGTGATTTGTTTTTATAACTTTCTCCTGTTGCTTGTAAGCGGCCCAGATAAGCTTGTACTACGACTCAACAAGTTTTCTTTACCAATAAACTGCTCCGACGTTTACATTGTAAAGAATAAGGTTGTACGGACAGAAAAAATATTACTAGACATGTATTAAAAACGATGAAGGTATTTTTGTTGAACTAGAAAAGAGACATGTTTATCAATTTATGTATATGAAATAAATTCTTAAATATGCGTTTTTCTCAAATCTTACTATAAGCCTGAATCACTTCTGCATAAAATGTTATTTAAATAATTTTAATTTTTTAACCTGAACTTTTAGTTCTTTTATTATAAACACGCCTACGTCCTATATTTCTTGTACAATCAGCGATTATCGCTTAACATCTGCTTGTCACATTCTCGTATTGAATAAAATATTATCTCTATAATTGTAAATGATATTTCATAACATGGACGTATAGCATTTATAAATAAGTTTGTTTACGTTTGACATGATTAGTTTCGATTTAGTGTTATGTGGCGTGCTTGTGTTTAACGAATTACTAACGAATAAGGAAGGGGAGGAAAAAGTGTGATTTATTGAGCTAGTTGAAAATCGAGTCCTTAACTATAATTTGAACACTTTGATAAATTTTGTAAACGCCCTTAATCGAGAGAGATAAGTCACTAATCTTAGTCTAAGTTTTCTTGATACTGCCACTAAATGTACCAGAAATATTTAAATAATAAACATTATATATTAGTCGCTGATGGAACACTTAAAAGGATATATGAAAGTTGTTAATCCGTATTCAATGCAATTGCTGGAAAATAAATATAGTGTGAAAGACCTACTGACGATGTCGATGGGTGCGTGTGCCAGCACAGGTTCTGCCGATCCCGTCTTGAGCACCACGCCTCCGCCCTCTGTCATGCTCAGCCGACGACTGTAGCTAAGCTCTCGTCCTTTAAAACAACCTCAGTGAAATTATGTAATTTTTATACAATCGCTTGAATTTAAAAATAAATTGAGTCAATATACATACATATGTATATGCCGACAGTTCATCTTTAAATTGTTTTATAATAAATACTTCGCTCAAAAATACATGTGTATTTTGCATCGAAGTCCCTATGCATTTCCGATCACACAGAAAAACATCGTTTTTTTTTTTTCATCTTAATTAGTTGTTTAATATAATTTAAGTTTTTTTACTGTGGCCTATTTGTAATGCAACATATCAGTGTATCTAACGACGATGTGTGGCACGCACTAGCCGGTCTGGCCGCACGTGTAAACACGGGTTTATTTTTATAACGGAGCGCGGCGCCGACAATATGAGCACTACATATATTTAAATCATGCAATTATGTCGTGTTCGAGAATTTTGATAGTGTAGATACGCCTTTATTATCATACTCAAGTACCTACTTTTACTTATTTTAATACTAGTTATTAAGTCTAAGAATTTATTTTTCCTGACGAAAATGAATGTAATTATGACATAATTATGACATTATATCTGATAATAAATATTCATTGTACGAATATTTATTATCAGATATAATGTCTATTTTCTTGTTATTTATAAAAAATATACAATAAACCAATAATAATAAAATATTTGAAAATTCTGTTCATTGATTAATTGGCTATAAATAATGAAAAAAAAAAAAAAATAAAAATACAAAAAGGTAATTTCTCTTACCAGCCAATAACATGTAGTTAATGGTATATAATAGCAGTCCAAGTACGGCGCTGCCGATGATGACTTTAGGGTACCGCGGCGGCTGTACGTGCGAGGAATGCACCCCGAGCTGTAGCGCGTTGACGATCAGGGAGAACGCGAAGGATGCGAAGAGCACGTGCACCGACAGCCGCCCTACCACCTCGATGCGCGCCCATCCGAACGTGTTACGCAGTCTACCCTCGCGACCCGCGCCTTCATCAGCACGTTCGTACTGCCAATAATAATTCAAATGTCACAAGTATTTTAAAATCTTAAAATGTTATCGTATTTTCTTAAGTCAAATTTAGCCTTCACTTTTCACGAATAAATATTCAAAATAAATTCATTGTTGATTTAATCCAAGTTTCAAGTGAAATTGTGAAAAGCATTTTTTATCAAAGAATACTTTCCTAAAAAAACTTTCAAAGCTTCATAAAGTAATATCTCCAAAAAGTAGAAATATGAAAAAGGTAATCGATTAACCTGAATCTTCTTTCTTAGATGTTTACTATTGCTTATTATTTAAATTTTAGATTCCATACAAAGATATCGTAAAACTTTGTAAGGTTATGTCAACTGTTGTCATTTTTGGACATATTGTGTAATATCATATTAGAATTTACAATATGCAAATCTTAGGTAAACGATAAATGTATGGCAACGTTTTTCTATATACGATATATTGCGGTGAGCGGAGTCACAGAATAAATGGCAATGTAGGACAGAAATACCTAAAACGACTGCTTGATATATCGCGTTGGCGTTTGACCACTACGACCACCAAATATAGCTGGTTTTACTATCAACATTTTATATGCCATATCGATCAATTGTCTTTTTAGAAAACACTTTCTAAATAAAAAATAAAAGAACTTATTGATATAATGTAAATGACTTACTTTGTACGCTAGGAGTGTAGTGATGAGTCCAAAAAGTCTGCACAAAGAGTGGCAAGTGTCTACTAGTAAGGTGGGTGAGTTGGTGACGTAGGAGGCGAATAGTCTGCTGCTGAAGCCGGTGACCGCGAGCAGCAGAGCCAACAGCGACCGCGGCGGGGGCAGCCACTGCAGCCACTCCTTCATAGCCATCTCTGAAAAAAAAAATCCTTTTAAAGTGACATATGAGAAACAGGCGCACAGTTCCTTTTAAGATTGGTAGTCTTTTGTAGACGACAAAAACTAGACATTATAATTAACCAAAAATGAGTAGATTACTTTTGTAAAAAAAAAAAGAAAATAATGTAAACAATTTACTTATGTTCTTTTGAACTATCTCAATAAAACTTAAGCTTGTGCTAAGAGATGGATCACAATAATCGAATGGATGCATTTTTAACCCATCCTATGTTTAGGAGTCCGGCGTTTAAGGTTAACTTTATGGTGTATAGACTCTAATTCCAAAGCCGACAATCAAATTTGGTGAAGAGACTTTAGAGGGAGCCTTTGAGCTTGGTCACAGATAAGACGTTTAAACTAATAGTCCTCTGTAATGTGTCATCTCAAATTCAAAGCAACTTAGCCCTCTCTAGGCAAACATTGACAACTCAGTCACAAAAAAATCTTCTAGTTTAATTGAAATTAAGCTACGTCCATTCATAACATATCGAAAGTTGTTCAGTCATAAAAACTAAGTGGAGACTAGAGGGCCAAGAAAGGTGTGCGCAGTGAGCATGCGCGCTGGACAGGTTTGCTAATAGCCACCGCGACTCCGGTCGGCTTGTTACTGTACTGAGCTCTAGATGCATCATTGAATATGTTACAAATGAAAGGTGGTTCGAAGATTGTCAGTTTTTCATTAGAACCTTGTTAATGTTAATTTAATACATGTTGCTAATGTACTTATTAACAAAATTATTTTACAAACTCATCAATTAGACGGACTGCATCAAACATAACATACGAAAATACCTACATCGCGCTTATTAAATTTTCAGCTTTTATCTGAATCTACAACACAACTGCAGTTTCATTAGTATTTTATATGTTAATGAACATAGGTCACTTAATAGGCGACTCGCTGTTCATTTGTGCCCTTGCCTTAAAAAATAAAAAAGATTCCTTGAACACGGTCGATCAGATCTATCCTCATAGAGTAACTGTCTCTATTGATCATAGAGTAGTACATAAAGTTATGTTATAGATAAACTTATAACATACACAAGTTTATTTTAATGCACGATCGTGATAGAAACTGTCTAGGAAGTTTATCTTGGTTAACATAATATTATTGTTATGCTTAGCGTCTAGAGCTCACATTGCGCGCTGTCGCGATGACATCGATATTCTGCTTATAAATATATGTATGGGTGTGGAAAGTTGAGATTTCTCGTATTTCAATTTTACCACCTTTTTTAAATAACCAACTTTTGACTTTTAAGTTGGTGCAGTCACCCAAAGTGGACTTTGGTCACCGACAATAACCTTCTCTACTTATCTCGATACATTGCCATCTTTGGCCAGTCTTGGTCTTGAAGCTTCAGCAGAGGATTCCACCTTATCCTTCCAGCGATACTTGAGACGGAGGACTGGGCGTCGGCTACCTGGCCGTCTCAAGTATGTTCGCTTCACGTGACGTTCCTCGTCCATTCCTTCCAGGTGGTCGAGCCGGTGGAGTCAAACAAAGGCATCTTTTTTAAATATCCACAATAATTTATTCGAACGGAGTCACGGTTCATAAAGGCAATAGATACATAAGGTCAGTGTCATAGAGACTACACATTTGAATTATCACCTCGACAGCAGCAATAAAGTTAATGTTCTATATTTCGGTATGTCTTTATTAGATAAAACTCGTTAACTTATAATATTTTTTTCTCAAAAGTTACTTTACTTACTACTTACTACCTTATAATATGTTCGTTCGAAAATTTTAAGTATCGTGTCTTTACTAATGGAAATCTGTGTACAGGTATTGTTATGCGTTTAATGACACTAACTTCTCACGTTTTAAGACTTATCTAAATAAAAAGAAGTATTAAAATTTTATTTCGAAATTAAAGACTTCATTTATATTAATTTACTTTTTTTGTAAGTACACAAATAAACTTAATACGTAAGAAATAAAATTTAAAATGAAACATTTTAAATTTACTTACAATAAATCTAATATTAAAAATTATTGACAGTATTCGGACTCAAATTTCTTTGTTTGATATATTTGACACTCTTCGTAATTGATAAGACGGTCGGTGAGTATCGTATACATGATACGCGCAGAGATAAAACGTATCGAGGTAATATTCACAATGTATTGTACAACACCAATCAATTAGTGATACGCTAAATAAACACTTTTACTGCTTAATTATTTACTTATTATTATATACAAAGTATTTTCAATCAATAATTACAAAACATTTCATGTTATTGACCTCAATTTTAATGCGTATTTTTTCCTCTTCATCTATGTTAATTTGTGTGTAATGGTTAAAAGTGTATTCACGACAGATAGTTGTTTCTAGAGACTGTGAAATGCTAGAAATATTTTTCGACTTTTTAAGAGTAGTAAATTATTTATTTATCTATAATAAGATACTTTTGTTTTGATTAAATTGCTTAAATGACTTAATTACTTATTTTGAGTCGTCAAGGTGAAATTAAATAGTTTTTTTTATATTACTTTTAGCTATTTTTCTTTCCTTTTCTAATCTTTATAGAATTAAATATTAATTTCATAGTACATCTATCAAGTAAGAAATAAAATATGTCCCCTTTATTGCATTAGAAAAGACTGAACAACTATTGAATGCGATACTGAGAAAACGATTTCAAACGGTAGGCAGAACGTTGTCATACGATAATTGAGCAGGCAGTTTAAGGAAGAGCATATTACAGCGAATAACAGCCAATCTCCGGCAATTGTGTGGATTGAATGAGTCCCACGATGCTATGGATCCATTCATCTCTCGCACACAATCCTTGCGTCGTATGATTGTTTATTTTACGTAACAATTAACAGGTTTTAAAGATTAATTGCAGAGTAATTTTGAATTACCTAATGCGTTAGTCTAGTCGATGGAAGATACATTTATGATATAACAAGGTTCAAATAAACAAACAAAAAATAATAATAAAAATTCTAGTAAAAAGATCATATTTATAAAGAGCGTCCATTGTAGCGTGTGTATTAGATATTTCAAGAACAGGTTAATCATAAATGATCGTTGGATTTACGATCTGAAGGAATGTTTAATCAAATATCGTTGCGCCAATAAATTTCTATTATCGGGGTATTTGAAAAGAAAAAATTCTTAACAAATTTGTAACGGAAATTGTTAAGATCACTAAAACAAGGTGACTTGAATTGAATACAAGGTTATAGGTTGTTTTATATTTAAATTTTTATATCTAATACAACTACTATAATTTATAGATTGTAGTACGTAAAAACTAGAGCAAACTATTTCCGAATGCTGTTGTTGAATGAGAAAAAGCGTGTTCAGTTATTAGCCTATTTATTTTTTGCGTCGATGAACTTTCAAACACATTCTGTAAATGTAGGTAAAGAAGTCAAACACTCGATACACACGAACTAGCACAGATTATAAAATTTCGAATATGGCGCATCGAGTGGTCTGGTAAATATTTTGATAGGCATAGATATAAGTATACTATTAAATCTAAGTAGAAAATATACATCTTGCTTAATTTATATCGTGTATATGGATACAGATAATAAATTAAGTTACTTCATTAAATTATAAATAAATCATTAATAAATATGAAGCAGACCACGCACGATATTTTGTTTATTACATTAGTAAAATAATTAATTTTTTAACTTTACTGAGTTTGTATACTTTCTTTTGCAGGCGACGGAATTATAAATACGGTAACACTATCTTCTACTCTTTAATGATATCGCAAAACTTGACACAAATTTAATAAAACACAAAGTTATAGTTCATATTGTTTATACTAAAAGTAGTCAAACCCAACAGATGTCTTACACAAACCTTAGCTTCCCTGTTGTATCAGGGTTCAGTTAAGACTTTTTGATTATGACACCAAAAAAGCACCTGGCACCCGATGGTAATGGTACTGGGTGCAATCTAAAGCATACTAAATGCCATTAAAACACAAAAAAAATATCAAAATTGGCCAAGCTGTTTCGGATGAGTTTAAACACATACATGCGTTTGATAAAACGATATCACACTAGTACTAACTAGTTGCGGTTCGAATCCCGGCTCGCTCTTAGCTAGCTCCCGGTGTTAGCTCTTATTAAATACGGTTCAACTCAATAAAACTCATCACTTCAATTAATTATTTATTAGCTCTCACTTGTACATTTTTGCATACTGCTGTAATGTCATCCATTACAGATTATATATGACACTCAAAAGCATAGACAATAATACCACAGATAATAATCACAGACTATTCTAACAGTATATAATATTAACATAGACAACAAATAATAAATTAGTCTAACACTCTTGTGCTGTTTTTATTTGATTTATAAATAAAAAGTGAGTTAACGTTGTTTATAAGCATTACAAGCACCTGGCACCCGATGGTAATGGTACTGGGTGCAATCTAAAGCATACTAAATGCCATTAAAACACAAAAAAAAATCAAAATTGGCCAAGCTGTTTCGGATGAGTTTAAACACATACATGCGTTTGATAAAACGATATCACACTAGTACTAACTAGTTGCGGTTCGAATCCCGGCTCGCTCTTAGCTAGCTCCCGGTGGTAGCTCTTGTGCTGTTTTTATTTGATTTATAAATAAAAAGTGAGTTAACGTTGTTTATAAGCATTACAAAGAAAACGTACTAAGGAAATCATGAGTGGGTGTTTGAAGTCGTTGTTCACGAATGTCTAAATAGATCTGTGACGCGGCGGGTCAGTGAACTAGGTGTGGTGTTATCGAGTAACAGAAGTCTTAATGTTCAAGGTATATGTATAAGGTAATATACACCTCAATAAAGCCATTTCTCACAACATTTTTCCGTCCACTTTCCACGGTTACTGTATTATAAGCAATCCGTGTACAATAATAGTTAAAATAAATAACGATTGATGAATTGAGGACTAGTCCAATTCAGTGACCAAGTCGATAGTTTCGACACGTTCCGATCTCCTTTCTTTCTCTACATTCATTAATTTTATGAAGTTCCTTTCTTTCGCGTATAAACAACGCGCGTGGCGATGATCAAATCGAATTTGGGGACCTATTAGTTCGTTAGACCGTTCCAGAAAGAATGAATACAAATGAATCCGTTGCCTGCGATAAGATGTTACAATGAAAATGAAAAAAATAATTTTCATTTTTCAATAAATTTTTGATATATCGATGACAGTCATTATCTGTAAGTCTTCGTCGTTTCGCTGTACTCAGTATCTTGTTTTGTGAAAACAATTTATCGTTTCGTTTCAACAGACACGCATCAGAGATTTATTTTATTACGCAAAAACTTGTCGCAAATGTTTACGGAATACAGAGCGACGCTGAATGCATTGAGAAATACCGGACTTAATTTTAGTTTTACTTCTTTTACTAAATTTCGTTTACTTTACTAGCATAGTTCTGTAACACAGTAGGATAGGCTTAACTTGCAATACATTTGATTCAGGTGACAGCTTTCTCATATGTATGTTAGAAAATATAGCAGCCCCGTTATTTAACTAGAGCCTTTTATTGTATGTAAGTATTTTAGGTGCTTATCTATTGGCTAGCCAAGGTAGTCCGTAATCTTTATTATTAGAATAAAAATAATCCTAACGTGAGATTCGCATACGATTATTGCAATAAAAGATTAAATATATAGCTATCGATTTATAACTCGTCTGTTACTAACTGACCAACAAGTTATAAAAAAAACCGACTTACTGTACCACTGTAATACTCCATGGAAGAATACGAATCAAATGATATATCATTCTTCAAAACAATCGAGTCGTTTAGGCTGCCTATATTCCAGCGAAAAAAATTATCGCTACATTGGGATGGTATAAGATGACTGACTATTCTCCTCTCTTAGGTGTCATCATTCGTGTTTTCCAAGTTCTTCAACTATCGTTTGCCGCTTAACACAATAAAAAAAGTCCTATCAAGGAACTTTTGAATCCATTCGATATTATGAATATTGAAGAAATATTTATAATTGTATACGTTTACTGTGCTACGTAATAATACGAGGCGTCCGACACAGTCCCTGTGGTCATGAGTGCTCATGGTCGGAAATTAAAAACGCAATAATTGCAATTTGTAAAATTAAGTATAAATATTATTTTTTTTGTACTGTGTTTTCTAGTATACTGGCGATGTGCTTAATTGCTGCCTTATCGCGCCTATTCTTGTTACACTCGAATATTTGTTAACCACATTTGTATAGTTATCGCTACAGAATATATAAGTGTTGTATATTTTGTTGTGTATATTTTGTTATCCTTAAAAATTATTTCGTGAAACACAACTCCTTATGATATAAGGATTTGTGTATTTTGAACGAACGCCAAAAGTATATAAACAAAATAGTTATAAAACAAAAATGATTAACAATATTTATGATTATTATTTAATACTTACATTTGAAGTCGCGGAAATAAAAATAACGATATGTTGTTAATATACTTAATGTAAGTTTACTCTCATAATTCTATTGAAAAAATCCACCATTTTTACTTCGTTAAACCATTATTTCGAACCTATATTTTTCGGAGTCAAAGACATTGAATTATTTACATTATGTTATCTATAATTAAATTTTTAAGTAGATAATTAAAACCGACTCACTTAATTCCTGTTAATGCCACCGGCGGTTCACGAGTTAAAATAAAAGCAATCCTTGTCACAACACTGTTTAGTAAACACCAAGCACATAGCAGTTGTATAATATTGTTTATATTTGAAATAACGTTCGATCGGAGCGTTGCGCCCGCGCCGCAAGCCGCAAACCGTTGACTGACTGTCGCGTGAGCGTGCGCGCTCTTATCGACCAAGTTTTCCCGCCCGATAACAATGTGTTAATTCGCGACCCGCCAATAAAAGCTTACCTCTTGACAGATTTTTTTTTCTTACAATGGCAACGGAAGAAATTACAAAATTCAGATTTTATATGGTACTAGTCTTTTTGTGTCATTTTGGTATTGCTATAAAATCAAATCTAGATCCTTATGACGCTTTGAATGTAATTGAAACAGGAAATTTATTATTAGATTTATTTAGTTTCCTTGAAAATTTAAGTACCTAATTTATTTATGATTTTATTTGAATGTATTTTACATAATTAAATTGAATACAGTAAAAGTAATAAAAGTAAAGTAAATCTATGCAAATTCTACTTTAGAAACCTTTTCACCGAATTTTAAAAAATCGTAACAACAAAATTAATGAGAAGAGGGCATCTGCAGATCCCCGATAACCTGTTCATGGTCGGAAAGGATCACTTAATTTTAAGTAAGTAGCAAATCGATAATGTCCAAAGTTGACGTTGGATTGTTTACTAGGAATATTAGGTCACGGACGACAATCGCTGTGATATTTCCGTAACAGTCAAGCTCCAAAACATCTTCTTCAATTATTCAATTATTTGTACATCTTGAGCTGGATTCTAATCAAATCGTAATATTCTTCAACACATCTTTACTACCCTAAATTTCTTAATGATAGAAATTGAGTTAGGTGATAAAAATTATTGATAGAAATATAAACAGAGAATGATTTTATAAATAACATTGTTTAAATCGCTCCCCACATTTAATGATGATAGCATAGTGTAAATAAAATAATGAATAAACAAATAGACGTTAAATGTGTTAACTGTACTGTTATTTGATGAACAAAGGACCACTTTCTAGTCAAATAAGATGTAAGCGAGCATTGTGAAGTAAATACCTAATGATACTGTGTGATGATAATGTAAGTAATTATGTTAATTATTTAATATTTTTAAAGAAATTAAATCTAATTCATATCATTAATGACGGTAAATGATCGAGTTTAAGTAATAGTTATAAGGATAAGATTAATCAATAACAAAAATAATAATAATCATATAATTCTACGTAGGTTTAATATTTATGTTGCATATTTGGTTTGGTTTGGCTCGCCACTTATCACATCATAGGACTGAAAAACATACGACGAAATGTGAATGCAGTAATTGCAGCTCTGCCTACCCGTTCGGGGAATTTAGGCGTGAGGTATAAATATATTTTTTTAATTTCATTTGCAAATATCGGTGACAATGAGAATAATAAACACGAATAAATTACTGCTTAATATTCGCAGGGCTCCTGCAAACATATGTTACATTTAACATGCATGTAAAGTATGTATTCTACAAAAGTAAATTTAACTACATATTTTACTAAGCTTATTTTAAACACAAAGTTTTTCTGTTAAACTGAGTTAAACTGATGATACTGTGTCATCTATACGGTCTCACAAGAGAATATTGTAAGTTCACATCATCTTTTATGTTTATCATATGTTCACGGCCATGAGTAATTGTAGGTCCTGAGGTATTTTACCACGAGTCTATACGCGTGAAGCATGTGGCCAGAGAACAATGAAGATTCTTTGAACGCTTGTATGCATTTCGCGCGCGACCGATGGCGGCTATTGCCGTGACTTATTAGCGTTTTGGACAATACCTTGCAACCGTAAACTATACACAATCGATATCTTTAATATTGTTATCGATTTAATAAAGAATTCGTTTATTACTACATCGTTGAATTGTTAAAAGATATAAAGTAACTTCATTTTACGTAACTATATATTTATTTTTTATTTTTATTGGTTGTTAAATTATTTCATAGAGCTGCCGTGTTACATTAAATATCTCAGTGTATGAACAATTAAGTACCATGCATGTTACAATTGTCTTGACAAAGAAGAAGTTGTAAATTTTTAGATGCATAGAATTGCGCGCGACTTGTAGATGGGTTATCAGATATAAACAAAAAGTAAAAAAAAGCGACAAGTATCGTAACCATCGGAGACTCGCAAATGAGACGAATATAACATACTAGAGTCAAACTAGAGTTGAATAGATTTGTCTCAGGTGAGTACTTTTCAAATGAGAAGTCGAGACAATAGCCAAGTATCAATCCGATTTGGTGTCAATGGCTGTTATTCACTAAAATGTAACTTCTGATTTGAACGAACAAAATGTAATATTTTTATTTATTCTATACATAATTATTGACTCTGGAGCGTGAATTTTTCTAAAATATACAACTTTATGTCTTGACAGAGCGTATTCGAGTAATGATTCGTTCAATAATATAAAATCATTTAAGATTTGTATTACAAACTTTAATTAGTATTATAATAAATATACTATTTTTAATATTAAACTAATGTACGCCTCTTCACTTTAAAAGGCGTAAATTCATGGATTATGAGGTATTTTATTGTAAATTATTTTTACGATGGAATAAACATTTAAGATTACGAACGTTATCCCAATATTGGTCATGGGTGTAGCCTTGATTGGTCAGATAAAAGTATTGGTTTTGTGCAATTTACACAACTTGTAATCTCTGTTTTCGGACGAACGTGTCCTTCGATAGGCATTTAATAGATAAATGATATCAACGGTATGGAATATTTTTAACTATATTTGTAAGTTGCAGTAGCGATGGAAGGTCAATATTTTTGAAGATAAAATTATGTTACATATAAATTTAATATTCAAAAGAAAGGGTCTTAAGTTTTTAAGACAATATATAACATGTATTTTTAATGCCCAAATTAAATATCCCAAGGGTGCAAGATTGTGTTCGTCAAATTTTTATATGCCTTTACAAATAAACTAGCAAGAATACAAATCTTTTTTGAAGTTTATTTACAAAATATCGACCCATGCGAAGAAAAAAGTTACATCTGTAATGTACATGTAACTCTTCTCTTCGCATGGGTCGATATGTCTTCACAGTACTATATATTAAGACCAAAGAGTGTTTTAGACTTTCTCAGTCATTTAGTTTGTGAGTTTTTTCACTGTAAACATGTCTATGTATTTAGATAAAATGTCGTATATAATTTATTTGTTTCATTGTACACGCGTAAAGCCTAATCTTGTACGATATTGCAACTTGTCGATTGTTTATTTGTACGATAAGTATGAAGGAGGTCTTTTGAAACGTGAATTGTGATACAGAATTGTATCGATTTATGATTTCATCACCATTATATGAAATATAGAAGATCAATAAACGATGTGGAAAACATTTTAATTGTGTCGAAGTTTTTATTTGTTACCAATTGACAAATAAGCTGGATAGTGTCGTGTTTGCTCATACATTTTTTAGACGGGTTGTCGTTACAGCGGCCAGCGGAGAAGTGCCCTTTTATCGATGATTTGCCCATGTGAACTGATCTTAGTCAAATTGACTTTCCTATTATTGATTTTACAAAGAAAAAACCTTATTTTTACAAAAAAAAAATATTTTTAAACATGCAGTGTAGATAATTGAAGCTTAGTATTCTAGAATATATAAATATACAACACGACTCGTCGCCGTTCCTGTTCTCAAAATAATCGACACCAATAAACAGATTCTGAATTTTATTTTTCTGAAAACTTGTTTACGAATATTTCGCATAACTATCTGTGCAGTGTACTTGACCCATTTTATCGTATTTACTTTAATAATCAAAAATATCTGTGTCTTATCGATTGTTTGTAAAATATTAATAAGTAGGTATGCGTATGTATTTATGTACTTAAAATGTATTAAATGTTAAAGGCTAATTAAAGGATAGTAGGTTTGCTACAGCCGCTTAACGCTTTAGGAAAACAATACACGTAGTATATCTTGTACAGGATAGAAAGAAGTCTTAAAGAAAGTTCAATTATTTTTTTGTTCAGAAAAGAGTTTGTGTTAGTTTTTCTTGCAATGACAGCTCGGAAACTTTATAAATATGATATGACGATTAAATTGCTTAAACTGTCAATACGCTGTCACAATTTTTAAAATAACATTTTACAGTATTGGATCATTGTTAAACTTAACATATTTCAGCAAAATTCCTGTAACCGTCTAATATGTTCGAATCTGGTGGAACCTCTTTAAGATCCGGTAAGTTCCGAAAGTTTTTATTACAATTTCACTTCCCTATTTAGTTTTAATCACTGCGAGAAGTTCAATAGAAGCTGTTTCTATAAAAATACCACGACCTCTGAGAATACTAGCGTTGAGGTAAGGTTCTGTTAGGTAAAGTAGAGAGGCTTTTTATCTCCTGCAGGCTTCATCTTCCAACTCTTTATTAATTTCTCTTTTTACTCGATTCGGTTTTTACAGATTCAGAAGAAAGGTAAAAAATTTCGCTCGAATTAGACGTTGTATTTTGACCACATGGTTTGACTAATTTTTAAGATGACAATATAATCATAGTCAGTTAGATTTTGTATTTTTAAATTATCTATAACTTCTTTTTGTAGTTTCTGAGACCCTTCTGATTAATTTTGACGTCGTTGAGACACGGTAGTCAACCACAATCAGATGTACTTTCCTCTTTCAAGCATGACAAACGTCGTATAGAAAATCCACGCTTTTGTAGATAACCATAGTAATCTATATATTTTGATCGTATTTATCTCGTAGATATCAATACAACAGTCGCTAGAAGATGGGAGATAGCGAAGCGACCAGTTAAACGTTCGCAATCGGCCAGTCCTAATAATTTAAACGCACAAGTAAGATGTTTAATATTGTTGTACACATACATACATATGGTAGTTTGTTAGATTCATTAATATGGTAACACGTATGAATTTCTGTGGTTTTGTGATTATTGTCACATTGTTACAGATGACCAAAGATTTATTTATATGTGTATAAATTAAAGCTGTTAAGCGGTAGCTTTTGCAGCTTAAATAATTCTTGTAGGAAATTTTACGAATGGCAGGAATAGGAAACTGATATTTGGCATTAAAGGAGCGTAAACCAGCTAAGAATTATCATTAAAATTGAGAAGCATAACTGTTGACGTACGGATGGGGAAGAAAAGAAGTAGAGAAGAATTTTTGGATATAATATGTATAATATTTAATGAAAAAATCTATTCTCTATCCCATAGATAATCTGAACTAATGTATTCTGAAAGTATTATTATTTCTTTACTGTTTACACTTACTGAATAGTATCTTTAACAAAATCGTGTAAAGGATTATATTCGTATTTAGTAAGCAGCATTTCTATACACGTGAATATTACATGTAACTTTTATGTACCTGTTAATAACATAGTGAATAAATTTCATCAGCAATATTAAGATCCGTGTCATGGCGTTCGTGTGGGTACTTGAATAATTTCGCTATAACTATTGCATTTACTTAGTAGGTTGTTTACGAAATTGTATGTTGATTTAAACGTTTAAATCCAGTCTTACAAGCACATAAGAAATCTTTCATTGAATTTCCTAATATATTAATATCAGTTTTATTTTTTTTACTCTGATTCTCTTCAGTGAAAATGTAAACATATCTTTTATTTAGTCAAAGTCAAATGTAACTGTCAACTTTGTACATAAACGAAACATTTAATTAACAATAAACTTTTTGTTTGTACAGCCGGGACATAAGTCACATTTCAATGTCATCGTACAAACAAACTGAAGACATTGTGAAATTGTGTACAATAACTTCACCTATTTGTTATCTATAGTAATATAATAAAGCTTAAATGTTTGTTTGTTTGAACGCATTACCCTCAGTAACAACGAATCTGATTTTAAAATATCTTTTGACACTTAACAGTCCAATTGTTAAGGAAGTTTATAGGTTACTTGTTATAGATTGCTGTTTGTGCATGATATGGTATTATAATAGGCGCGACCCCTGTCATAGAACAGAAAAATACTGCAAAAGGTTGGTGCACTAGTTGCACTTCTTTCTAATTTTGGGGAGCACAGTCGGAGCTGAACAGAAAAATGTCGCAAAACCAGTACGATGTGTATTGTAGGCGAGTGAAATCGCGGAGCGTAGCTAGTCATTTATATAGTGAAACACGCAAAATATATACCCGTCCTTAATACAGATATAGAACAGATGTAACGAATGTATCTTCTTATCACATAATTGATATATAGTGGATAAAACGTACTTCTATTCATTTAAATAGTGTTACAAAAAAGACCATAATAGTGGCTGTGTCTATGCCTCTAATATGGTCTTTTATTATATAATATAATATAAGCTAATAAGCTTATGCAATAACGACGGTATGCTTGGATATTCTTAGCAATTATTATACTATAATCATTTTTTTTAATTCGAATTGACTTTGACAACGTACACAAGTCTCTTACGAAGAATATTCAAATTATAATTACTAAGTCAGTTATCCCATCAAATACACAAGGGCTCTTATAAAAGTTATTTTAAAATAATTGTTTTTCTGAGAATTAGCTGCGCCTCGTGTACCTAAATCAAAATTTCTTCTGTTTTTATTTTACTTTCGGTATGCAAGGTGCGTGTTGTTGATTCGAGTTTCAAGATATTGAAAAATGAATAAGAGGATTAAAACTAACAGTTGTTTTCTTCCACAGAGACAGAATGTTCAGAAAAAAGTCGTTCCTGGGAAAAGGCATCGCAGTATGTCGCCTACAAATGTACGTGACTTAACATTTATACCAATACATTTATTATCAAAACAATTTTAGGAATTTTATCAAAACTGTTTTCATTAATATAAATTTTCATAATTTATAAAACAATCTTTTATAAACCTTATATTAATTATGTATTTTTAGGCTGTTTGTTACATACATTTTTTTTGTATTAAATTAACTTATTATTAGTCTCACAGTGACCATGAGTGCTATAAAATGCTCAAAAAAGATGGGAATTAACTGTTAAAATCGATGCCATAACGTACAATTAGTTAATTTCAAATGTGTATTCGTGTAAATAAAATAAATGAGCATTGTGATTTTTTTTGTGTAGGTTCCTAAGAAGGCAGATGATAAGTTGCGCCCAACATCACCAGTTCATTTACATACTGAAGATGATTTTGCCAACTTAATGTCGACGGACACAGGTGAGTTCAACCGCTCGTTTTATCGAGTTAGAGATTCGACATATATCCAATATATCTATAATTTCGTTGGTCATTTTAATGTAATTTTTTAAATAGTAAAGACAGAATTGATTGCTTATTTAATTCTTAGATAAAGAAGTACTAATGCCGCCGTCGGTGATATCAAAAACAATGCGTTCGTATGCCGGCAAGAGAAGGGAGTTTATCAAATTGCGTAAGAGCGTTATAAGTCAACAGGTATGATATTTGGATCGTAACTAAGATTGAGATGAAAGGATAAATTTGTATTTAAAATATCGTCACAAATATTAACTATAATCTTATAAATAGTAACATATTTTGATAATTGAGAGGACTAAATTATACTTTTTTTAAATAATCTCATGAGAATTTAGTTTTTTTTTTCACATTTAATTTAATTTTGTACTGGTTAATATTCGTTTCAGAATATGCTGATAGAAACGTATGCACTTTTAAAAGAGATAGAGTCAAGGTGTGGTATAAATGATAACAATCTAGGAGACATTCGACTACTCTTGATCTCTGGCTGGCCGGCGAATGATCTATTTCTACTGTTGAGGAATGACCTGGCTTCTGTACAGAGCTTAGAAATAAATGAGGGATTTGGTATGATATTTCATAATATACTTAACAAATTTATCGAATTTATGATTAAAACTATGTCTCATAAACACGTATGCGCTATAACGTGACACAGAGGGGTAGGCAGACATTGAGTTTACGTTGGCACGAATCTGGCATATCTCTCTCGGTTCTTCTACGTTTATTCATTCATTTATCAAACTTGATCATTTAAAGGAACGCAGATGTTGCGGCGACTGCATTCCTTGTTGAGTGTCATCCCTGACGAGGTGCGGACGGTGAATTCCGAGCTAATGATGCGTCGAAATGAAATCTTGCAACTCTGGCGCTCCAAAAGCCGACCTGAGCGACACAACGTACACTCTGTTAGTATTTCTTGTGAGCTATTAATCATTATTGTCTCAATAAGTGTTTTTTTTTTATAAATTTTAATGTTAATATTTATTTTAATCATTCCAACTCATCTTTAAGCTAGGATTGGTTCACGACAATATTCGAATGACTATGACTATTAGGCTACTGGTTTATTATGATAAATACAGTAAATAATACTGTTAATAGAGTTCATAATACATTTTCATATCTTATTTTTAAATACAAGTAAAGCATTGAATTGATGGTAGTGAGGCATTAATTATATTATATTAAATCTTTGAATATAAATTATGAAATAATATTAAAAAGTTAATTTAATTTATTGACAGAGTAACGAATGGAAAAACAAGAACATTGAATTCGATACACAAACCGAGAACATAAATAAAATGATGGCAACGTTATCAGAGAGCATTAAGACAAAAATTAAACAGGCTTTTGAAGTGGCTAAGTAATTATATACTTTACTTTGTGTAAATTGACTCTAATAGATTTCCTACATAATTATTTTTATTTCAGAATGTCGTGGATTGACAGAGAAAATTTAACGAAGAAAATTGAACGATTACAAAATGAAAATTCAATTTTGCAAAATAAACTTGAAGAAGAATCGAAAAAAGATGGTTCTAAGGAAAATACGGAAATACCATCTAAATATGACGTTACGTTTAATTTGAAATCCTAATATAGTTTTGCTAGTAAAAAATATTAACTGAGATAGAACAATCTATTAAATTCTAATGCATCTATTATTGGTTGCTACAAGATTTAGACAGATCTTGGAACCGCTTAATTTATTTTGTGCGTGTTAATTCATGATAGATTAGCTGGTAACAAAGATTTACTGGTAGCATTACAAAATGATTGAAAAGAGTTAGCATCAATTTGTAACAAAGAATGAGAATTATTTTATAATCTCTACAAAGTTTGTCTAAAATAATGCGTATGAAGGAGAAATTAAATGAAAGATAGATTGAAAAAAATGAGTTATTTTTTTCAGTTTTTAAATGAATTTTATTAAAACAGGAATTACAAGAACAGCTCAACAAAGAAAAAACAGCTAAAGAAGGATTAAAAGAGATCGTGTCTACTGCCGAGAGCATGTTGCGCGTCGCACGAAGTCGTATCGTGAATTTGGAAAAGCAGGTCAAGGAAGGGAAAACGGAACTAGAGAATGCTAAACGCAAGCAGAAGGAATTGGAGCAACTAGTAAACAACACACTTTTAATAGATAATAATGATTTCTATTCCAATAAACTGAGCATTTATGATTTTTACCGATTTTAATAGATACCACAAATGGCAAGGAGCTTGCATACTATATTTTATAGTCTTATAAAACTAGTATCCTTATCTTCTGTTCATCATGTCTATACATTTTATAACATTTTCTATATAATTGTGTAATAACTTTATTGTTGACTCCTCCCGCCTGATCCTCTTAACCTACCTATCTTTTGCTTTTGTTTACGAATCCATAACAGATATTCTTGGTAGCTATTATCGCTAATTATTAGAGAAATCGCTTGCTCGTTCTTAATCATCTCTCGTTAAAAATAAGCTAATTATTTTTCTGTCATCAGTATCGTCATCGTGAATTGAGTTACGATACGCGGTCGAAGAAGTTAATTGAGCTCTCCAAAACTGGGGAAATGACTATTGAGGCATTGTCACAGCAGCGGGACGCACTCGAGCTACGGTTGTTATTTAATGTTAATTTGTTTCGTTTGAAATACTACATTACAGCTACACAACTTTCTTATCCTCGGTCGTTATCTCATCGCTTATATACCGCATCGCTTTATGTGGTAGTTCTTGCGTTATTTTATCTCTTTTTATGTTATACCTTGTAAGTCTCGCAGGATATTTTTATATTGTATATATTTCTAAATGTAAAATATCAATTTAAAATGTACATAATTATGAAAATGAGATGCTTTACAAACATTTTTCGTAATTCAGTAAGTCAATTTTGTTTAATATATCAATAATTTTTATCGCGTAAATTTAACTAGGGTGAAAGAGCTGCGCGAGCAATTAGAAACGACTGAAAACACAGTTACCGAGCGGGAAAACAAGCAACGTAATCGCGCTGATATGCTGCAGGCGAAGCTAGCAGAAAAGGTGTCGTAGAACATTTCAATATTTTAAATTAATCCTAACTCGTTTGTTACGCTTTCCACTTTAAAGATTGATCGATCATCTTAAAAAAAAATATATATATGTACACTTTGTTAGATATAAAAAAGGACACAGTGTACCTTTATTAAAAAATAGCTGACTCTTATAGCACGTATTATTTTTGTAAGTGTAGTGCTGGAAATGGAAAGACTTGACATTATAACGTCGTGAAGCTCTCTTTCTTTCTGCAAATAAAAAAGTTACACTTCACCAAATTTCTTATATAGGAGAGAGCACATTCTGAAGCCGAATCACGTGCAGCCGCACTTCAAGATCGAGTTAAAGATTTAGAAAAACAGTTATCTGTTATACAAGAACGATGTACCAAGCTCCTTAATATAGAAAAGGATCACTGTCTCGACTACTTGCCGTCTAAAGGTATGTCCAACTTTATCGTATCTTTTATTCTTTCTAAACTGTATGCTTAACAAAATTAAATATCCACATTATTAGTATTTTAACAATTTGTTAATTGTTTAGAAGGCGAGCCGACGGATGGGGAAACTGAAATTTGGAAGGAACTACAAGACACTCGCGCCGCATTGGCGCGCGTGGAAGAAGAACTGAGACAGACTCGCACTGATAAAGACAACTTTTTAAATTCCTTGTCCAGAATTGCAGTAAGTGTAACCTTACTGTAATTTAAAAAAAATATCTAGGATTTAAAAATTAATATTAAATTAACGCAGATTAAACTTAACAAAGCACGATAATTAAACAATCAAACTTAAATACGCCTGTATAATATAAGTTAATAAGCTTCGCACTTCAAAATTAAACGGTTAAATCAAATAGTAGACGATAGAAGTAATCTGAAGATTGGCGTCGGTAAGAGTTTTCAGATAATAAATGTTTAAAAGTTGAAAACGAGCGAGCGGTTTCACTGATGTACTTAAAACCATTTACATATAGACTAATAGAGGATTGGGCAATGATTGCTCTTCAAATGATAAGAGTATAAGTTAGTAAGTTAGTCGTAAGGGACCGTTTTCCGCAACTCCACGACTAGCGCGTATTTTGCATGAGGAGCGGTATATGGATCACTCCAGTAAGAGTATTTAATTTTTATTTAAAACAATATTCATAATTCGCAGCAAATAGAGGGTGACAACGATAACAAAATGGCTACTGAGTTATTAGACAGGGAGCAGAGAATAGCAAAACTGCAATCCATTATTGACGAGCAGCGAGAAAATGAAAAGATAATGTAAGCGAAGTCACATCTTACTACTATCACTTTACCTATGAGTTGCTCAGCATCGAAAACATTATTTGAATTATCGTTTTATGGTTAATTGACAGGGAACAAAGTATGGCTGACTACGAAAGTCAACTGGCAGCACTGCGTCTTGAAGTCAAACGATTAAGAAATTACGAATGCTACTCCAGAGATACTCCTTATCAGGATCTTAGAATCGAGGTTTGTTGTTTAATTCTTCAAAAGATTATGAGATTGGTTTTACTTTGAATAAATCCGTTGATACGGCAAATAATTTACTAGCTCTATAACCATTCCATCTGAGCTTAAGTTTGGTCTAGTTAATTATTTGTAGTTCGTAATCTGTACCACTAAGCTATAATGTGCCACAACAAAGTCGAGTGTTGCAGTTGTTAGAGATGCAAATGCAAGTGGCGACGTTGAGCCGCGAGCGATCGGCGCTGGTAACGGCGGCGGCGTCCCGCGCGCTTATGTTGGAGCGGCACGAGCGCGCGGCAGACATGTTCGCCAAGGTGACACGCGCACGCCGCGAGCTCGCCTCACAGCTCGAGGGGAAGGGTGAAACCAAAGAATTCGACGAAGCTACGGTTAATTTTACAATATCTATAATACTTATCTTGGTAACCGAATGTTTATCGAGGGATGGAAAAAGCAATCAAGGCTGTCAACCTCTGATATACATTTGTATAGATTAAGAGGCTCCTTGAGGATCTTTAAGGATCTAGATCTTTGTATCTTAGTTTTGACATGAGCAAATCCAAAAAAAAGTATAATCCGTAGACATAAAATATCAATTGATATATAAGTGATTAAGTTAATTAGTTTGCTTTTAAAATATTTTTTATTATAATTCAAGTAAAAATACCTGAAGTGTGTGTTTCTAACTCTTAAATATTTAATTTTAAATGTTTATTTATAATACGCCAGACATCACAAGTTGTGTCGTCCCTATGTCAAGATGCGACCGACACTTGGTCGGCGTTGCAAACTGAGCGCGCCCGGGTGCTTCAGCTAGAGAGTGCGATCTTAATGCAGAGCCTGCAGCTGGAGAGGGAGGGTCGAGTACGAACCCAGCTGGAGAGAAGGAAAGCTATGCTGGAAAGACAAATTTTACGTCTCATGGGACCTGCGTCGCAAGGCACCATTTCCTCTGAACAATCCGGGATGGAACTTTAACTGTCAATATCGATATTACAATCAAAAATTAATTTCCCCGACATTAATTTATTGAAAATTTTTTCTAATTCTGTTTATTTCGCAATGATATAAATTATAACAATAAAGTGATACCAATTTTAACTACGGTTTATTTTATTACCTACTAGGTACTTATTAATGTTATTCGTGCAGTAAGTTTTACAGTCAGAAATTACAAGCAATTATACGCAATAGGCATGATGTGTTGAATTTAATACCTTTTTGTGGCATCGGAAGACTTTTAGTTCCACCCTATGTTAACTGATATGACAAGAGAAAAAAATTAAATCATTTTATTCAACAAATATACATACATATTCGTTTACACTGAAATATAAATAAGCAGTTAAATACATACAAAAGAGAAACAAACTAAAGTCTATGACCAGCCAGTACAAACATTTTTTCTTTCTTATCGTTCAGATGTTTACCATACAATAATGCCTGTAAGTTTCTTGATAATATTTTGTCATGTAAATGATTATTGGTAACCTTTCTTTTAGGTTCATCACTTGCGTCCACGTCCAAGGCAAAAGTTTTAGTTTTCTGATAACTATTATCTTTACGATCTAAGTAATCACCGTTAAATAAATCGCCTTTCGGCGTAAAAGATTTTTTGACTAAATTCTCAGACGCTGAATGTTTTTTGAGCAACGTTCTTTGGTCGATCTCATTGTGGTTTCGTTTTTCATGGTGTGTTACGCTGTATTTTTTTTCACGATCTTTATCTGAGTTATTACTGTTTTTAGTACTCTCTGAGTAACGATCATTGATTTTGTCTTGGGCATCTACCGGAGTTTCCATTTCCTCTTCAAGGAGTTTCAAAAATTTATTTAGATTCTTCGAATTTGCTTCAACTCCTTCCTTATATTGATTTGATTCGTAAATTCCAATTTTCATTTCTAGTAAGTTAATTTTCTCTTCGCATTTTCTTCTTATCGAGTTTGATTTGCGAACTTTATCCTCCAATGTTAAGACAATTTTTTCTAACTGCAATATTTGTTGTTTTCTAGTGTCCAAATTATTGATAAGATTATTAACTTCTAATCTCTTTACCTCGAGCTCCTTGAGAATCTAAAAGATTAAGTTTTACTCATATACTTTATCCGGGATCTAAACGAGAGCACTTTAAACAATATCACCAAGATAATTTTTTAAATTTAAAATTAAAAAAAAATCTAAAATCTAAACAATCTATAGAGATTTTTCATGAGCAAATGTAAGGCATTTTGAATATCCAGAGTATTTATAATTTAATATAATAAATTGTCCAGTACTTTTATATATGAGAGGATAGAACAGGTTAGTATTCTATAAGTCACTTTCCAATTTTATACAGCCTGAGTAAACGTGACAATTACATGATCTTGTACCTTTAATAAGTAATTTTATGTCAAATTTTGTTTGTTATTAAATCAAAATATATTTGTTATAAAGTCGAATTACACAAACGAACTATCTATAAGTTAATGTAAATAAAAAATATATATATGCCGACCTCAGAGTCTTCATTACTCCGGACGTCTAAATTAGTTCTTAACTGCTTAATAATATTACATTGTTCTTCTTCAGACTTAATTAAAGTTTTTATAAGATCCTCCTTTTCTTGTAACCGTTGTTTTTGTATTTTATTGGTTTCCAATGCATCATTTAATTCCACTAAATGTTTTTGGATCGCTTCAGATAATTCATTGTTTTCATTAGTAACTTTATCAAGTTCCTCTTTTTGTTTCTTCATCTTAAATAAAAGAACTATTTTAATATATTGTAGAATATAAAAAACCCCTAGTTCTATCACCCATGGTACCATCAGTAACATGCGTAATGAAGTAAAAAAAAGCAAACTATTCGTTGACATTATCATTGATTTGATTTTCACCACACAAAACATTACTGAGCAAGCAGTTTGTACCAAAATGTTCCTTGATACTCTGCGGAACACTTCATCGCAGGCGTATGTATATTCTTAGCTTGTTCTTATAGTTTATGTAAGCTAATATGAAATAATTTTATTATAAGGACTTGTAAAAATACTAATAATACCATTTCCTGTAATTGATTAATATCTTTCAAACCACCAAATTGTTCTTGCAATTGTACAATATGATCCTTAAGTTTAATCAACTCCTTCTCGTAGTATTCCATTTTGGCTTCACTGAAAATTACAGGTATTCATTATCATGGAGGACTTTACTTTTAAATTTTACCGCTACATATAATATGTTAATGTATTGTTTGTTATCACTCACATTTCCGGTTTAGAGGAAACGTATGAGTACAACACTGAAACGATACCTACGTTACGTAGCTAACTTCAGACAGTACAATCTCGCTAAGCACTAGTCAAAGCGCGAGGGCTCATTTTAGCTTCAGTTTTGTAGCGGGACACTTCTGAGGCCTTAGCCTTGAAGGATTAGTATAAATTATAGTCTTGTATAGTGTGTACAGAACATTGTGTAGAAGAAATTTAGGCCACGAGTAATGAGGATTACATGTTTAAAAGGTAGATAGTACATAATGAGGGTGTAATACATATATAGTAAATTACCTATCTTGAAGTTGCGATTTTAATATATTTTCTCGATTTTTAAACTCCGTTATATATTCTTCTTGGGCTAATATATTTTGATTTATCATTTCATTTTCTTCCTGAGACACTTTCAGATTTATCTAAAAAAAAAACATTAACATTAAGCGCAAACTTATCCTTATAAAAAAAAGATCTATAGCCTAACCTACCTCCATTTCACGAATAGTTTCGGTTTGTTGCAACATTATGTTTTTATAATTTTTCGATTCTAAACGTTCTTTGTCCAGTTCCTTTTTCAAATTATTATATTCTTGTTCCAACTCCTTTGCATTAGCTGTAATTTTTTTTTGATAAATATGAATATATTCTGTTGCAAAAGGTATTCCAAAAAGTAAATTATACAGAAATTTACTTGCAAAAAATTAACGGGCATTTATTACGTCACCGGGAACAATGGCTATGTCTTATTTATTTAAAAGATATTCCAACTTAAACACGTTGCGGAGCCTTAAAAAGTATTTGGTCAAAATGTCAATCCAACTTTAAATTCTATAGAGTACTTACTATTCATGTCAAAGAAATCATTTTCATTCAAGACACGGTGATAAATCAAATTAATTCTTTAGTTGCTTTTTTCCCATTAAAAGTCGATAGTACTTACCTAAACTATATTCCATTTCATCTATTTTTTGTAAAAGCAATTTATTTTGTAATTCCGCTTCCATTACTTGATTACGATAATCCGACGCCAGTTTTATTTGCTCTTCTATTTCAATATTGTATTTGGTTTCAGTTTCATTAAGTTTCAGGATGTTCGCTTTGAGTTCTAATTTTGTATTGTTGAGGGATTCATTGTAATACATCGTGAGTTGTGCAAGTTTGCTTTCAAGGTCGTTCTTTCTGTTTATTTTGTTATTAATAAAAATAAATGTAACCTTGTGTATTATAGACATGTAATGGGGGTATCAAAACTGAGAGTACCAATTTTATTTACATCATTTACATTTTCGTCCAAACAAACCACCTTTAGTTATAATCATACGTTTTAGCCCAAAGAAATCATTTGGTTAACATAAACACAACAGAACCATATTTACTATCAATACAATATTTTAGGTTAAACTACAATGTAAACTGTTTAGACGTTACTTTATTTTCATTTAATGATAAAATTCCTTAAACAATGATACTTACTCAAATTGTATTTTTTCCCGATCTTGAGCTATCTGTTCTAAATTCATTGTATTTTCTACAACGGCCTCATTTAACTTTTTTAATTCTTCGTCATAACTTCTTTGTAATTTTTCATTCTATTTTTAAAAAATGTAAAAAATATATAACTAATAAGCCACCGCCTAGAAAAAGACTCCAGCAACAAAAAAATATGTGCAATTTTAAAATTAAATGTAAAATTTACTAGTTGTTGAAGAAACAATTAAATAAAAATCCTACATATTTTGAAACTTCTGTTTCAAGTCCTGTTTTTATTTATATTTATTTCAATACGTATTTTACAATTAAGTTGATGGCTTAAGGTATACCTGTTCTTGTAGTTGTTTTATTAACGCCATCTTTGAATCTAACTCTGCGTTGACTTTATCCAGAGCTGCTTCTAGTTGACTCGCGTGTTCGGCCCCTATCTTAACTTGACCTTCAGCTCTTGACAGGCGATCTTTCATACTCTTTTGTTTCTCTTTTAAATCCTTTTCTAGTTCCTATATTATGAATTAGTAAATATTAGGAAAAAATATTTTATGAAGAATTAAGTTTATTTAGTTTATAAGTTATATCTTTATATTTACTATAGAAGAATTACATTTGCTACTATTGTTTTATTTTGTTGTTTCATTTATTGCTTTTATAGATGTTGGAAACAGGATATGACTCACCAAAACTTTATTTTTGTTTGAATAAGATTTTAAACTTTCTGCATTGTTCAATTGCTTCTGAAGGTCTGCATTGTGTGAATTAAGCTCGGACAGTTTGTACGTCAAATTTTCAGTTTGTAAATGGAGTGCCATCGTATCGTTCACTCTTTCCCTAGAAATATACAAATTATTAATACAGAAGTAATACAGAATGAATTGCTACCAACACTTCTATTTCACTTACCTTATATAATATTCCACTTCTTGTACTTGTGTCATACATTCAGTTTTAATGTTTTTCAAAGCACCAGCCAACATTTCATTTTCAGTATTAAATTCTTGAATTTTTTGTTTCAAACTCTGCACACTAATCTGTTTATTAAAAAAATGGGATTATAAGAAATGTCCAACTAAATATTACTTTTTTCTCTTGTTTATTATACTATATATCTTAAGCATTTTGCACTTGTGATTATGGCTTGTAAGGCGTTTTGTTCATATCTGCGTTCCAATATTTGTCTATATTTCATATCTCATTTTTTTAAATAAATTTATTGTTGCTACTAATAGAGACAATGTTAATTTTTATTATTTTTGGGTTTAAAAACACTTAAGTAATATATTACCTGTGATTTCAATGAGTCAAGCCAGTCGATAATTATTTTCTTGTTAGCCAAAACCTGTTCACATGTTGCGAATAATTTTCCAGGTATATTATATAATTTATCCAAAACCATTCTATTGTCCAAAGGTAATTCATCTAAAACTATACAATTTAATAATATAATTTTAATAATAATAAAATAATTATTCAATTTAATGATAATTAATTTCATAATATACTGTATCTACACTATATGTTTAACGCTGAATAGACCACCTTCAAGAAAGTCAAACAAAGACAGTTGAAACATATTTGTTTCATTTTTAATTGCTTAACTTATTTCGCAAAACTATAGTTAAGTTGAAATTATACCATAGTCCGTGTCATTTACGAACGAAAATGTATTTTTTTTTTTTGGAAAGAATTGATATCATCTGTGGTAATTAAAACGTTTAAAAATATTAACCCTTAAGATTGTTTTTAATCTTTGAACTTTCGGCACAAAGTTTAAGCAGCTGTTCCGGAGTCATCTTGGCGACGTTCATGATGTGCAGGTCCTCGGCCAGTGGTACGTCCGCGCTGTGTCCCGCTGCGACCATCTTCTTGTGAATAATATTTAGAGAAGCGTACAGATCCAAGATTGATCTCTAAAAAAAATCGATTTATTAAATTTTTTAGGAAGGGTAAATTTACCTTATTTGAATTCGAAACGCAAAGATAAACAGTAATTCAGATACTAATATATTATTTTTTTAATGAATAAATTGCCATTTTGATGTAATGTTGAAATGATTAGTTTTCACCTGTCTCTGATTTAAGTCACTTTTTAGTTTCTGAAACTCGTCGTTTCTCTTTCTCCATTCGGATACAATATCTTGCTTTAAATCCTTCTCCTTTTTACTATTATCTAAAAAAACGAATTATTTTCACCTTTTTAATTTAATCAGAAGACATATCAAGTTATAATATGTAAAAAAAGAAATAAAAGTGTTTGCTTAGTTTTGTGGGTATAATTTTTTTTGATATTTTAGGTTCTACTTCTAAATCTTGGAAAATGTTTTATTAATTACTTGGAATCTACAAATAAGCTTTACGGTAACACTCTTAACTCTAATTTTAGAGAAAAAGCTAACACTTGGATTAATGCTACTTCCGATACTGCTTCCAATAAATAATTACTAAGTGCGCAAAATCTTTTTAGAGAGGAGACGCAACTTACCACATCCGGACAAGTCCCCGTAGCCGAGTACTTCATTCGATGTACTCTCTTGCATTTCTAACTCCTCATATTGGTTTATTGTTTCCTTTTTAAAATACACCAATACCTCACTTTGCGTCGTGGTTACGTTCCAAAAAAACACGACGCAATAGAAACGACGCAAAGCGAGGTATTGGTGTTATTGTAAATTTATTATTCTCTTTTTAAAAAAGCATAACATACTACATTACCTCAAACTACGTAATTAAACTGAACTCTAAAATAAGCAAAACAAAGTGAAAATAAAATTGTATTAAATTTGCGTTGACTTTTAGTTAGAAAGGGAATCTCCAAATTTTGATGGCATGGCGCAATTAAAAACAAAGGTGTTGCCATATTTTAGGAAAAAAAAATTAAAGATTCGAATCCAAAACAACGCAACTTCGAAAATCTAACGACGCACTGAAAATCAGTAAAAATTAAGCAGCGACGGAACTTCGAAAAAAAAACGCAAAACGAAACGACGCAAAGCGAGGTATTGGTGTACAGTTTTATTATGAGAAAAATAATCCGTTAAAATAAGTCGAGTCTTCTGACTTGGAGTTCTGTCTTGGACTGTCTGACTTGGAATTCGCAATTTTATTAAGTATATACAATTCAAGTAAGGAAAGCAGAGTCTTATTCCGTTCATGTTTTATTGTTTTTTAATAAAGTAAACAATTTCTAGTGAATAATAATGAGATGTCTACTGAAATATAGTTACCTGATCTGGTAAGCGTCCGGTGTTTTTGTTTGAATATAACATTCTTACCGGTTTCGGCTTTAAAAAATAAAGACAAATTTAATTTCTATTTTTTACTGTAAATATGTTAGGGGGAATGGTATCGATGGATCAAATATTTGAAATTTTAGAGAAAGTGATTTAAATATTCGTTGACCTGTTGTACCGGCACCATAATGACCGGCGATGCAACTTTACCCTTTTGAGTGTCGTTAGTCATGCGCCTCGATGTCACTGGTTGTCTCTGAAAATTACAATTTTATTGTGATACTTGATTACTTTTTTAAAAGTATGTTTCAATAATAGAATTTAGTTCGATGTGGGTAGATTTACTATCACTAAAACATAACTAAGTTTCACTAGCCCACCACTACACACAGCTCCAAGCGCTGGCGCACGTCCAACTCGTCTTCTTCCTCGAGGCAAGACTGATTCGATGATAACTACCTCCTCTACTCGTGTACATGAGATAATGTTCGTATCTACTTAATAGATACAACTCTACAAACTCCACAGTTATAAAAGTCCACTGGATGAGGATGACTAAGGACTAATCTTTGTGACTATTTGATATAGTGATGTTATTTCATATCATTTATTAGACTTTAGAGATTCAAATTTCTTACTTTCAAAGCTGAAGATACTCTGTCCCGCTCTTGTCGAGCGGATCGTGATGTATCAGTCACTTGCAATTTGTCGACTTTCCCTCGACTTGTAGATCTTTGTGTTAGCTTAAAATATTTATGAATATTTAAACATAGAGAATGTTGAAATATGTCAATGGTCTAATGAATGCTGATACAACGTTCGATCAGTTTGTTACTATCCAAAATTCTTGTCCTCACAATACATAGACTGATTTTGAACACAAGGTTTATAGCTTTTTCTAGTCAAGGGGGGGGAGCAGAAAAGAGCAAGCAATATAACCACTGATACTTTATTAAATAGGCGAAGCGTTGAAGTATACATCTACTCTAAGTCACGCCATCGTAGGAGTGTACTGGATGAGGGCTGATCTGTGTCGTGATTAAAAATTTAAATCATGTAATTCCATGTCTTTTATAAGGATTGCTAAATGATTGTATAAGCAATAACGTCAAGCAGTGTCATTACATCTGTATTGTTGATCTTGTTCCTGACCGTCACCCCTCGCCTGTCCGAGCGGACGCTGCGCGGGATGCGGCATTTTAATGGCATTCTAGCGCTATCAATAATGTCTGGAAACAGCATAAATAACAATTTACTAGTTTGTCGGAATACGTGAGGATAATAATTACAACATATCATAATTTTGGTACGAAGTTGAAAATTAAAAACGTCCACTGTATACCAACTTTAAAAACATCATGATCTGCAATGTCATATATTCCGGGGCTGATTGGTGATCACTTACCTTGTATTCTTGGCTTTTCTAAAATCTCGTGGAACATGTTCACTTACATTATAATCACGCAATGATTTTTTAAAAATAAACAGAAATAATTTACTAAAATTTATGAAGCAACAATCCTAAAACGATGCTAATGACATGTCAATACAGGCAAAAACTAATTACGGCCAGCGTTTCTTTTTATTATTTGACATTACCTCCAAGGAGTATTAATATAGATTATTCCCGTTACAAGCTTAATATCAGCAATAAAAAATCCATTTATGAAAATATGTTCAAAAATACTAATCTAAAATTTAAAATCGAGGGTCTCTGAGTTAAGAACAATTTTGGTCAAATTGAATGAAATTGGAGAGAATTTCAATATCTGTTTGCTTTGAATAATTTTTAAATGCCTCGGGGGCTCAGTGGTGTCATGTAATACGTATACAGTACGGCTACAACCCCCAGCGTTAAAACCGGACTCGGGTTCGATTGTCGGGTCGGAAAAAATGATATTGGATTTTTTCAACTCGATATCAGTCGGAAGTTTGGAATTTGTGCCCGATATGGCGATATGCTTGCCCCCTATCACATCATGGGATGGCAAAATGTGGGTGCACTAGTTGCACCTCTGCCTACCCCTTCGGGGAATACAGGCGTGAGATATGTTTTCAATTTATTTTTGGTATTAGTCTGACAGCTTGGCTCGACCTCCAAAATCTAAAAAACCATGACTGCTCTCCACAGTTGTCACAAAGGAAAATAAACGAAAACATTTTCAAAAATAGAACTACGTCAGGCATTTAACAAATAGTTTTCAATATGTCATAACATCAAAATTGAGTTGTTTTTTAGATTATCTAAAATTGATCTTAGGCATTACCCTAAATTAAATTTTTACTGCAAACAATAATGGCTAGTACCGCTAAACAACAAAAGGACAAGTTACGTAAGTATTTATAACCTATCTTCAACCCACGACGCAAAAGTAGCATGGGAGTTAATACAAAATCTATGCGGCTTGATACCTTTAATCTGAGCGGCTTAAAATGAAATATACATCCATATCAATTCTAAATGGATATTTTCAACAATTATAATTGTATAACAAATTTACTTTTATAGTATTTTGCTATTTTTCCATATATTTTTTTTTATTTCATTTTGAATAAAAAGATGGGCCACAACGTTTGGCGCCTCGTGCCACGGCCGCGTCGTCAGCGCGGGCCGCTCGCAACGCTTCCAATCGCGGTCCCATCTCTCCACTAAAGGTGAAAAAAATCAAACTAAAATTATAGTTATTTTTTAGTTTAACATTTATTTGCCAATGATTTCACCCGAAGATTTGTGTGTTAGTTTAACATAAACCAATTCAATTTTTTTTGCCAACATTCATCGCATCATTATCCGACGGAAGCACAGTATACTTTCATGTAAAACCTGGAGTTATCATGTAATTTGACTTGTTAAAGTTGTGAAACTTTTTAACTAGTGTGTGTTCAATTCTTACGTATTTAATTTCTTACAGCATAAAGCGGGTCCTCCCCGCAATAATCAACAATTAGAATCAACAATTGATGATAAGGTAGGAACTACCTAGTTACTTAATTTTTTTGGAGAAGAGCTTGAAATAGCTGATTGAAATATAAGTACAATGAAATATATTTTCCTTAACTCTTTGGGAAATACGCGTAAATTATTCATGGTATCGGTTATACAATGAATATTTTAGTTTATTCTTATGTAAGGAAACTCCGTGTCGTACGGATTCTAGTAGATTTATGGAGAAGATGACATTCGATGATGCCGTTTTTATCATATTTCTTAATTATGATTAGTATTTGAATAACAATGTCAATTGCGTATTTTCATTTCACAAAAAGTATTCTTAATATAATTCTTTTTTACAAACAAATAAATATGTTTAAAATATATGTAATATTTATTTTAGGTTACTAAAAACTGTAGCAATGTAAATGATATCCCAAATATAACCACAGAGGCTAACCACATCGAAGAGGTTAGTAAATGCGACAAAATTTTAAATTATCTTAAGACTTTTAAATAATAATGTCTGCTGAAACCCACAGCACAACATGCTACAACACCATGAAAACAATGAAGTATGTGAAGAATTTGTTAATGTATCTACCAAAGGTGCAGAGGTGAAAGAAGAACCAAGTGATATTGAAGGAGAATTTTTCGACACGCCAGCGATAAGCGAACTGCAGGAAGCTATCCGTTAATATTGATTTTTTTATTCAGTTTTTGTATCCAGCATTTAACTTCTTTATTTCTACTTGGCTCTGGTATAAACGGCTACTAATACTATTTCAATGAGAAAATTATTTTTATCATATCATTAACGAAACAGTTTGTCTCTTGTTTCTCTTCAGAGTTTAATAAGATCTTGTTAGTGTGAATTGAGTTAAATTTAATTTTATGAAGAATGTAAGTACGTGTTGCACTGTGTTAAGGCGTATTCGAAAATCATTCGCTTTGTTAATAAATTATGGCTGCTATTTGTAAGCCAGAAGTAAAAATCTGATGATAGAGGTTAGTTGAAATGCGACCAGACAGACAGACAGACAGAAGTGGGTAGACATTTTAAGTTTTTAAGTACAGTTTTTTAAATCACTGATAAATGAATATATTTTACTTTCAGAAATCATACCCTTCGACGAAGACAGGATTCCAAATGATGGCGAAATTAACCTAAATCTTGGTGAGAGACATTGTACATTTATTTTGAATTTGAAAATAACATAACTAACCAATTTTTATTCCTTTTAGAAAATGAAAAGGCGGACACTGAACCTTCGTCTAAAGTTAGTAGCCGTCCACAAACACCTAAAAGCGCTCATTCTAGTTCATCTCGAAACCCAAAAGTATTGAGTCGGCCAATGACACCTTCTAAACCGGCGCCGGCGGCCAAGCCTACGACGAGTCGCCCGCACACCCCGCGACAGTCTGCTCTCCCACGCCCTAAGAATTCAGCGTTAAAATCACCCATAAGACCAAAGCCACAACAAAACAAGAAACCACCGACTAATGATAACCAGGATCCGAATGATATTTCTACAATATTTGTTTCTAAACAAGAGGAATTTCATCGATTGAAGAAGGAGTTGGATTTGAAACAGGTAAAAATTAACAAGTTGTTATCTTTAACCTTGGTTTACAAACAGTATGTAGTCCAGTATACTTTACTGGTCTAAATATTATTATTAAACTTTTACTTTTTCACAGCAGCAGCGATTTGTTCATATGATAATTTTACATTTATATGTGCAACAATAACTTTATCCTTATGTTTTAGAAATTGTACTATTGTAGGTACACATTTTGAGTGGAACGGTTTTACAAAACATCTTAATGAGTTATAACACATTTTGTTATTACCACTCACAATATGGACATGGAGTAAATTAAATGAACTACGGTAGTGTAGACCGTTAATTTAATATAAAAATTACAGCAAGCTATATTGGAAATATTCAACAATCTGCAAAACTTACGGGATCGTATGATAAAAGAAGGCAAATCTGGCGAGGGCGAGGGCTTAAACCAACAGGAGCTGATGATATTTAATGTTGCCGATTGGGCTGCTGCAGAGGTCGCACAGCTCTGCCGCAATAACAATCCCGCTGTGGAAGGAGCGGGCGAAATTATTAAAGCAATCACGCCTATTGGTAATCCATTTTATTGATACACACAAATTAAAGTAGTCATTTCAACTCTTGCCATTTGTAGTTCATATTACCGAAAAATTGTTTTGTATTTTGTATATATTGATATGAAACAATTATTTGTAATTAATTTTCGATACCAAAATATCGTAGAACTAATTTCGCTTGATCTTACATGTTATAACTAAAATTCCTTTTGATTTGTCTAGACGAAGATATTTTATCTGAATGGGATAGAAAGGTGTTGAACTTGCCTGGAAATTTTGCTAATTTATGTTTGCAAGCCTTCACCGCTCGCCAAGAGGTCATAGACTGGGTAAAGGAAATAATAGCAAACGTAAGTATTATAATCGTGACGATATTCAAATATATTTTCAAATCTGCGAAAAGAGCTTTGCTAGATATCGTAGCGATGAAAAAGAAAAATCCTATGAAATATATTTTGTAAGTTGGTCTAACGACTCTATTAGACAATGTAGTTATCAATACATTTCATAGATTTGATTTTTAAACAGTTGATTTTAATAGCGAAATTAATTTAACAGCAGGAGACAATAAACGAGGAGGACTTGAGCCGTATAACCATCTACAACAAGCAGGGTCTTGATCTTTGCGACCAGCTTCGTGAACTTAAGACACAAGCTGATGATTCTTTACATGGAATTACACAACTATTAAAGTATACAGCGTTTTATCTAAAGTAACTTAGCAATGAATAAAAATTAGCTTATAATATAATCTAACTCAACCGTTGCTTCATTGATTCGGGTATCTTAAAACTTAATGTTCTCAAAATAAAAAATCAAAAGCAAATTATCATCTACTAAACACGATTTCTATTTTTTTATAGATCAAGATGACGAATGTAATACGAGACATTTACTTATCTCATCGTCATTATGATCACCCTTCCATTCTTTCTCATGTCGTCTTTCACGCAATCCATCCATCTTAGGCCTACCCTTGCCATTTACATATAGTATATATATGTATGCGTTTGATTTTATTAAAGAGTAAAATTATTAAAAGTTTAGGATAAATCTAATTTTTATAGACGTGCGTGCCAAGAACGTGGCCTGTTAATAACTGTGGGAGAATCGCTGGTGAAACAGATTGCTCGTCTGAGGCAAGATATCACAGTGAACGCAGCTATAGCAATGGAGATCAACACTTCCAATGCAGCGGGAACAGAATTAACTAGAATATTAGAGGTATGACTTTTTACAACTACCCACAGTACGTTAAAAAGTATCATAAGAATAGAATAGTATAAAAATATAGAAAAATAATAATTTAACGAGTAACGACAATACATGTGAACAGGATACTCGTTTCGAGCTCGAAGAGGAACGTGCTTCTAAATCAGTACTCAAAGAGAAGCTATCAATGGCGGAGTCACAGTTGCGTCAGACGCGGATAAGAGTTAACAAAATGGATCGACAGCTGCGGGAAGCAGAAGCTAGTATAGCAAGTCTTACAATGACAGTGAAGTCACTGGAGGATCAGGTACGTCCTGGTCGTATAAAATAGGAGATGCTTGGAATTGTTAAATAGTAAGAAAGAATTAGTAGTCACCCTCTGGGTGCCCTAGAGGTAGAAGTAGAGGTTATGGATTTCCATTAGACTAGGTTCTGGCATACCTTTCTCGTGTCATCTACGGCCATACATCTACGTATAATTGCTCTTCGATTTCGTGGACTTTTAATGCTAAGAATCGCCACTGGAAAACAATAAAAGCAATCCCTAAAATAAAGTAATAGTTGATTTGTATGTTTGTTAAGATTGAGCATTTGAAACTGCTTTCAATAATTTAGTATTTCCCATTTTGTCGATCAATCATTTCAGACATCGAGGATAATTCTAAAAAAATACTGTAATATTTTTAGAATGGAAAATTATATAATTCTATTCGGAAGCAGATTTGCGATAATTTTTAAAAATGTTTCACAACTTTTTTTATTCTAGAGCCGACAAAAAGAAGTACAGTTAGAAGCACGTGCAAGAAAATTAAAAGAATCTTTAAAAACTGGCGAGATGGCCAACAATCATATAGTTCAACAACGTGACGCGCTGCAGACAGAGTAATAATTTTTAAATTATTTTTGTTGTAACCGAACCCACTTTGAGCACAAAATATTTACTTTCTTATAATGATATACAAAATTTACTATATTTTAAATATTATTTTATTATGCTAGTATTTTTATTTGTGAGAAGAGAAAAATCGATCGTGAATTTAGGATATAGAGATCCTAGACGATAGACAGTACTTTGGGAAACAGTTTCTAATACTTTTAGGGAGAATTTTTTGGTTGATACTATGACAAAGAAAATGAGCGAACGCAAGAGATGATTAAATTACATATAAATATCTGAACTACTCTTTATATAAAAAATTAATAACACATTTTTTTTGTATTCAGGTTAAATGAAATGAAAGAGAAATTGCAGAGAAACGTCTCGGATAGTCAAAATACAGTGCAAGAATTAAATAATAAAATAAAAGAACTTAAATCGACACTAGAAGAAGAGAGAAGTAGAAAACAAGAAGAAATGGAAATGAAGATAATGTTTGAGGAGTCTTATAGAGAAAGCATGAATACTATTGAAGAATTAAAAATGCAAATAGTTGATCTTGAAAATAGCAAACCAAACCCAGGTAAAAATTATAAAAAAAAATTCCATCAGTCTGGTTTATATGTATGTATAAGATTTTCTGAATTAACTATTAAAATAACACTTGCTTTAATAGTTAATGGTAACGTGTTGAACAGGTGATGGGGGCTTACTATCTTTACTTTTAAATGTCGATATATTCCTAACGATTAGTAATATTCAATGTGTATTTGTTATTAATATGTATTTTATTGTAGATCTTCCAACTGAAAGGGAGATGGAATTAAGAGCAGAGTTAATCGCTACGAAGGATACATTGCGTGCGACGGAAGAAGAAATAATTGCATGCAAGCGTGAAAAAGTTCGCTTTTTGGAAACGCTCACAAAAATCACTGTGATTATGTCCTTTGAGTATTTTTTTAAAAAACAAGTTTTTGTGTCTGTTATATAAGTACATATGCAAAATTTAAATTAGGAATTGTAAACTTTTAATATTTGTCATAAGGATCGTATTATAGTTTATTTGTTTTTTTTTTTTAAATACATAAAAACTTTTTCTTTTCAGTCCTATATACCAGATTCGTTCTTTGATGATCCTCGTGAAGGTGAAATTTATAATATAATTTTAAACTATTCGATATACTTTCGTATATTTTATAGGAATCTGATAACAAAATGGGAATGCAACAGAAACTGGCGGGCGACCTGTTAAGCAAGGAGGAACTAATAAGCAAGATGCAAACTCAAATTAGGGAATTGACTAAAAATATAAAATTAAAGTAAGTCTCAACATTATGTCAAATTGATTAAGTAAAACTTTACGCGCAATGTATTTGATTGTATTAGTTCAATTGTTTTCATGTGATCCATTTTGTTTGCAGTGAACAAAAAGTTTTACAATACGAACAATACGTACGAGATATGCAAACATACGCTCCAGCGGCTGCTAACAGTCAAGATTCCTCTAATGGTAACGCATATCATGATTTACAGCAAGAGGTAATTTTAATATCTTTTATATAATCGAGCCATCTCAGGGTGACCTTGTCCTTTCGACCTATCCATTCTCTAACAATAATATATTTATATCTTCCACAATGGGGACGTAAAAACATTTGACACTGAGAGAAGCCAAAAATGTGTACAAAATGTGTTAATGCAAATAATCGTTATTTACTGTTACATTTTAGATAATGAATCTTAGAATGGGTCTACTGGAAGCGGTCCACAAAAATGAAGAGCTAACGGAGATGTTGTTACAAAAAGACCAACAGTTGGAACAGCAGGATAAGACATCACGTGCCCAGGCAAGGGTCATCAAGGTCCATCTTGAATAATTGTCTGTTAATTAACCTATATAAGTATTTTAAAATTTTATATTCGCGAGTCGTAAGTAATTAGAACTAGCAACCGTGACACATGGGTTTGACAGACTTCGTAAATTATTTATGTACGGTCCTGATAATCCATTTCTCTTTTGACAGACTTTCAGTTACGAAAAACTAAAAATCGCTTTTATTATCAAGTCTGCCGAACGTATTTTATTAATGCTGCCAATCATATATAATAAATAACTCGACAAGTTTGGCATTATGATGTAATAAATGATTGTGTAATTATGGAAAAATATTGTAATTCAAAAAAATATGGACCTTATTATGTATTAACCTATTCTAAACCTTATGTACTTTTATATAATGCGTTGTAATATGATTCTGATAAAAGAGGAATACAGGTCCGCGAAGAATTGATCAACTTGCTACAGAATAAGGAGACGGAGCAGAGTCGTGAGCTCTCTATACTACAGCAAGATCTTGAACATCGGATGAAAATTGTGGACGAGGTAATTTTATCTGTTTTTTTTTTGGTATACTTTCTTTTTTTTTCTTTGAATTGTACCTAGTTTTCGGAGAGTTTTTGTTTAGTTTTCAGCTATTGTTATTTATCTTAAAAAAAAAACAATCTAAACGAAATGCTTTTAATATTTAAGTACATAATTTAGAACTTTTATAATATGCTAATACTATATATATATATTACTATATTATTATATTACTTATATATATATATTTTTTTTTATTTTAACTGCCTCGGTAGCTCAGTGGTATCACGTATTACGTATACGGTACCGCTGCAACGCTGGGGTCCCGGGTTCGA
>JAABKM020000028.1:2292996-2304740 GCA_016277805.2 Papilio aristodemus | reverse complement strand
GAAATGTGGGTGCACTAGTTGCACCTCTGCCTACCCCTTCGGGGAATACAGGCGTGAGATATGTTTTTTTTTTTTTTTTTTTTTTTTTTTTATAATATGCTTAATATATTTATGATGAACCAGAGGTATGTGGTTATTTCAGGTAAACAAACAAATAGCTGCAAAGGCGGAAGAAATTCAAGAGTTATTTTCGACGTTAGAAAGTAAACAGCAACAAATCCATCGGTTGGAGAAAATTGTTTTGGCGCTAGAGGAGCAGCAAAGACGAGCCCAAGCGCAACGCACTCGGCACGAAGAGAAAATAGCAGCGCTCGAACATGAGATAGCTGCAGGTGGCATTCGGAGGGAACGGTAACTTCATTTCAAAATAATGACTTAAGCTAAGCTAATAACAGCTATTTTGGAATATGTACTAAAAACAGGATTTTTTCTAGATTACTAAAAAATCCGTCTGATTAACTATTTTACTTTTTTCAGAAAATTTCTGTTCTTTTAAGAATTGTCAACATTGCGTCGTTGTCCAAATTGTCTACGTGAAATGTAAACTTCGACAAAGTTGTTTGAATCGTTTTCGTTATCGGATTATTAATAAAATAAAAAGTGCATTTTACTTGCTGTTTCTTTTGTAAAAAAAAATTAACCACGTAAATATCCAGACGAATACAACACACCTTTATAGCGTGTTCAGCCAATGTGAAGTTCAAAAAGGATTGCTTTCAATTCCTATTCGTGCTTATCTAGGAAGGTAAAATGTTAAGAAAACCTTAAATGTCATTAAGATTTATGATTTCGCTCTATATGTCAGGTCCTGTTCTCATTATCGTACTTTCAACTAATTTTTATGTTAACACGGCAAAACGCAAGAATGAGATGATACCTCGTAGGATTACAACAAATCTGAACACTAATAATCCACAATAATATCTGTTGCATGAAGTATTTATTATACGTAATTTCTACAATTTCCCTACACTGCGAGTTTGTGCAAGATACATTTTTAATATACTTATTTTTTTTAATGTGTTATCACAATATACTTAAGATAAATATAAAATTCTATTAATATCCTCAGCACACTTAAAAACATAAACTAATATTTTAAAAAAGATATGTTTTGCGTTGTAGAAAAAAACTGCGGGCTTTATCTGTGGTTAGCATCAGTTCTCTCATCTCTGGGTCTATATTGTATTGAAGAAATTGTCAACAACTTTTGACATTTGTCATCAGTCAGTTTGCCAATTCGTCGCTTTCTTATTTTAAGAGTACACAATTTCTTGTTTATTTTGGTAAAATAGATAAAACATTTTAAGTAAAAATGTCTGAAAGAAAAGTGTTGAACGTAAGTAATAAATAGTATTTTCATTGGTTGCAATTAAATGAATAGTCCCCTATGACCGACGAATGAAATGTAAAACTTACACCAACTTGTCATTACTTCGAAAATTATTTAAGTCCATGGCTAGACATTTAAAAAAACATTTGTCCAGTAATTTTCTGGTGTATTTGATTCATTATGAATATATATACCAAAGGATTCAAAACGGATTAGACCACTTGAAGGTTATGTAGCGTTCTTGTCGATGATGAATGGTGTAAATATGTTTTTTAACAATTTCAGAAATACTATCCCCCGGACTTCGATCCATCAAAAATTCCTCGCATGAAATTGGCGAAAAATCGTCAATATACTGTTCGTTTGATGGCACCATTTAATATGCGCTGTGTTACATGTGGCGAATATATCTACAAAGGAAAAAAGTTCAATGCCCGTAAGGAAGATGTTGAAAACGAGGATTATTTAGGCATTAGGATATACAGATTTTACATAAAAGTAAGTTATATCCTGAAATGTAAATATATTAGTTAAAAGTTACAAATGTTCATAACAATATACAGAAAGAAGTGAGCATTATGGGTAAATTAAAGAAAATAAAAAAAAATAATGACACGAACGAACTTTTAGCAAATTGTACCATTTGCTAAAAGTTTGTATACAACACTAGAAGGGATGGGATTCAGATAAACTTTATAATTGTGATTAATAATGCAATAATGGAACTTAAAATTCATGTGTTAGTAAATTAGGTAAAATAGAATATATTATTTTTAAATAAAATTAATTATATCTCTTTACTGACATAACACATGACATATTACACTGTACTAAAATAATGATTGTTAATTAATAATCGAAAATTCCAGTGCACAAGATGTCTACAAGAAATATCATTTAAGACAGATCCCAAGAACACAGATTATGAAATAGAAGCTGGTGCAACAAGAAACTTCATGGCTTTGAAATTGGCTGAAGAACAAGCTAAAAGGGAAGAAGAGGAACAGAAAGAAGAAGAAGCTAATAATCCTATGAAGCTTTTAGGCAAGTTAAAAGGACTTAATACATTTTAGTAATATTAATTTGAAACTTTGTTTTTTGATTTTATATAGATACGTTTTTGAAGTTATATAGATACATATACACACTCACAATGAGTATTCTATAGTAATAGGGAACAGTGGGAATTAGTAGTTAGTACTATGTATCCACAACTCCAAAAATTGACACATTTTACATGTGGACAGCAAACTTAAGGCTAGTTTTACTGATGATTTTCAGGAGTGATACTGTAAATCTGAAATATTTAACATTATTTGTTGTGGGTAATACATAATTGTACTGGTAACAAAAAATATGGAGTCATAACTCCATATTAGTTGTGATCTTAACTAAATAATGTAATAGTTTTTTTGTTATATCCTTTTTTTAGGATTTGGACTTTTAAAATATTGCTTGGTTTATTTCCAGAGCTTAAATTTCACGTACACATAAAATTCAAGAATAGTTTATATTAAAGTATTTCTATATATGATATATCTAGTAAATTCAGGTAATAAGTCATTTGCACATTCATAAATCAGAAATGTTTTAAATTCTATGTAATATATTTTTCCTATACAATGTAGACATATAAACTCCTGTCATGTATTCTGAAGAACAATTTTGTGTCTATTTTGACTGTTAAGATTAAAATAAATCAAAACTTATTTCTAAATTATGTTCTTGATTATGGCACATTTAAAAACATTTTTTTTTATTTCTTTAAGGTAACAACTATACAAATACAAATATATGTGTTGAACTTTTCAGAGTACAGGACCGAGCAGTCGAGGCAGGAAATAGAACTGTTAGAGAGTCTTGAGGACTTAAAAGAATTAAATAGGCGACAGCAGTCAGTGGACTATGAAGGCATGCTGAAGCAATACAAGTCAGAGAGTGCAGAAGAAAGGAAAGCGAGAGAAGAGAAAGAGGATAATGAATTTATTAAGTATGTACTCTATTTTACTCTTTTATTTATTTAGTATCCTTTTTTTATTATATATTCATTAAATCTTGCAAACAACCATATAATAAAATCTTAAAACAACAAAGTAAATTATGAGATTGAAATAAAATATTTATACTCGTGTTATAAAAATTTTAATCTAACTTAGTAAATATTTTCAGATCTATAAAATTCAACAACACATCGAAACATAAAGTAGTTGCCGAAGAAATTATAGAGGAAGTCCAAGAAGGTGAACCGGCAGCAAAGAGCATAAAAATGGAAATGGCACCAACAAAGTCTAATGATGTGAAAAAGAATGAGTCATGGAATAGGAGTATAGGCGTGATAACTAAGAAGCCACTTGTTAATCTGGTTAAAAAGAAATCAACAGAGCCTAGTACCCTGACCATAGAGCAAGAGAAATGTAGAAGTGAAACAGACAAACAAATGTCAGAGCCTAAGCCAAGTGCGGCAAGTGTTGCCAGCGGCAGCGGCAGTGGCAGCGGCGGGCTCTCCCTACTGGCCGGCTATGCGGACAGTGACAGTGATTCCTGTGAGTGATTTTATATGTAATACAAATATTTCAATAAATCATGTTACGTGTTATGCATGTTTGGTTATGTTTATTTTCTGTCTAAAGAGCAATCTAATTATTTTCATATTTTAAGGAAACAACTATTATTAAATACACTTCAATTTAATTGATCGTATCTGATTTTGAAAATTAGGAATTGACAATAGCGCCATCTAGGTTATAATAGAAAAACTCGACTGAACTTCTCTAAAATATTACGAATTCCGAAGACTGAACACAAATCTAATGGAGGGAGTTACCACCCTCAAACAATTTTTTCTTCTATATTTGAAAGAAAAAATATTTGGGTGTTTGTTTCGTATAGTCGTAAAACTACTGATCTTATGTTAAATTATCATTCACCATGTGACATTTCAGCAAGTGACCTAACCCATATATTTTAAAAGTTACGGCAGGTTACTGGTTCTTCATAGATATAAAAGTATACATTATAAAAATTTAATTAGATTGTATCTTCTCTAATTATGGTAATATTTTATTTTATAAGGAGGTTTTCTTATCTACAATGATCATGTTTATATTTTTGAAAGGCAAAAAAATATACACTTAACATATATTTAAAAAAAAATTATTATTAGGGCATTGGACTGGCTAAAGTGGAAAAACTTATTTTTTTATCTATTCCCAAACAGGAACACCATGAACTAATATTGTTCAAAAGCACGATAACAAAGCAAAAACTAAATTAAATTCTGAATATAAAAATATTTCTTTGTTGTCACTATTTTGACGCAAATATAAAGCATTTTTGTGATCGTATAACTTGACTTGGAAACTATTGATAGGAAGATAGATAAAAAAAATAATGGGCACAGATACCAAATTACCGGATTTAGTTGCACCGTGCTCAACAAAAACCGATTACAAGTGACGTGACGACAAGCGGCTTAGAACGCGCCGGCGGCCGCGCCTTTTGTTGTGCGCCCTCCGTTTGTTATAGTGTCAAGTACATGCAACAACATTATTGGCACATTCTTTAATTACCTTTTTTATTTAAAAGATTTATTTTAAATCAATTTTTAACTGTCAAATCATCACTAGAATGAAACTACGGAAAATGATTTCAAAAACTCTCTAATGTTAATAGGTAATCCATATTATAACATCATACATTTTTTATTTATTTAAGAGTAAGAATGTCACTTGTATGTAAAAAATCGAACGGTAACATCCTTTTTGTCTAACTTTATCTTTTACAATAAAGTATTTGAATGGTTTCTAATGGTGGGTCCCATTCAACACGAGAAGTAAGAAGAATTTTTATGTCGCCATTTATTATCGCTGACGTCATCACAACTTGATAAGTGCTCGGTGTTTTTAAATTTCTGACTATCAGATTACTAAAGAACATGCAGTACATGAAACACTTGTATTCTCAACGAAAGACATACCTCACGCCTGTAATCCCCACAGGGGTAGGCAAAGGTGCAACTAGCACTCTAACATTTCGCTGTTTGTTTTCCGTCACATGTATAGTTGCCGATTGCCATATCGGGCACAAATTATTAAAATAAAATAATGCTGTCATATTTAAACTTCTCGTTTATTTTTAAGGAAATTCCACTGTCATATTATCATAAGGGATAGAGTGGTACAAGGTTACGTCCATTTCATAAAGATTTCTGAATCGTAATTGTTTTTAAAATGACGACACTTGCTTTTATAACACTTCCGGGACAAAATGTTAAAGTGTACAGTTGCGGAATATTTAAAAAATCAAACTTGCGTGGATTGTTATTAATTAGTTTTTTCTTTAAATACCTAGGTTACTAATAAACTTTAGATATTGAAGGATTGCAGAGATCAGATGAGAGATGATTAGATAGAGTTCAAATTTTTAACCTTTTGCTGGATATCTTTTCCAAGTCGTGACATTTCAATGATGTATAAAAAGATAGTGAATTAAAGTGTGTATAGTCCTCTGATTGTAGAAGCGACATATATTAATGTTCTGTTATATTTAGCTATGATGTGGTAAAAAGGTTGAAAGAAGTGTATCGGAAGAGCGGAGACAGCGAGAGAAATTCATTGTTATATAATTGAGTGGAAGTGTTTCAATCTAAAGGTGTAAAGCCTTAAATGATTCGAACTACACACTATTTTGTTCTAAACCAATGGGGCCACGTAATGATTAAGTTATTTTGCATTATTATTTGTTTGAGATTAAACAATCTTAACTTTAATCATATCACTTTTGCTAACCATCGACTATAATTAGTTTCATCAACTAATCTATTTTGTAGAGACTTCGTTTTTCTCGTACGTTTTTAAACGTCTTCTGCCACGCCCATCGACCGTCAAATTACATAACAAATTAATATTTTCCCTCGGAGATGGTACCTGCGGATTCCTGCAAATCGGGAACCGAACAAAAAGCTGTATAGCTCACGGCTTTCGAGATAAATAACCGAGTCGTATCCTGGATTTTTTCGTCGACATAAATATAATTTTTTTTGGGGGCGATGTAACGGCTTTGAGCCGACACGTCTGCGCTCGGTTCTGGGAAGCGGCGTCCTCGGCGCCGGCCGGGGCTGCCGCTCGCTCGACCAATAAATAAAAGGCTGCTTGGGAAATATTATGTTACATTGAGGGTGTTTTTTGATCGAGTGCGTGCGGCGGCGGCGCGGTGGTCGCAGGCTTTCGGCCACTCGAGCCTTGCTAATGAACCAGATACGGCCGCCATATGTACTTTCGGTTTTGCTCAATTATTTATTATTCAAGTTATTATTATTTTTATAGAAATTACGACCGCGTGGCCTAGTGATAAGAGTTCGCGGTAGTCGCACACCCGGTTCTGAGTTCAGTTTCTAGTTGACGAACTATTTATGAGTTGTTTTCGTTATCACGAAAACCTTTGTTTTCAATTGACTCACATTTCTGAAAAATTTGAGACTCAACAAACTAGTAAATATGTTTTTGTTATTCTGGAACCGGAGAACATAAGGAATATGGCATGAAAATAATACACAACGAGTAAATTATGTTTTGCAAAACAAATTAACGTGTAAACTAAAGAAAGTAAATATTCTTTGAAAAAGTTATATAAAAAACAATAGACTTCACTGTTACTGAATGTCCATCTGGTTTTGTTTTTTATTATTATAGGATTCTTTTATTTTAATTATAATATAATTATACCTTAGATAATTGTAAAAATGAAACTAGTTTACGAAGAGCATTCCAATGATGAAATTTAAATAAATTTATACCAGAAATTATATATGATAATGGTTTTCAAAAAACTAAGGATAATCGTTAAACAAATCCTCTTTGCAAGGCTTTCTGATAAGATTGCAGGTTGATATCACGCTCTAATGATTGGGGTTTTTGGTTCTTGTGTTTTCATGTTCTGCCTCTGTCTTTGTCTTTATCTTTTCGAATCTCATGTTGAGACAATAAAAGATAACGGTCTCTCGTGGTCCTTCTACCATATTTAAGGTGATAATTTCGCATCGGTTGTTGCTTGCGGTAGACGTGTAACGAAAGATAAAAGAATAAAGACTGTTTTTGTTTTTATTTCTGTAAAAATACACTTTTAAAAGATTTGTACGGCCCATTAAAAGTATCGAATCCCCGCGGAGCGAGTAATATGTTTTTACGTCTTTATAATAATTTAGAAAATTTGCAATGAAACAAAAAGACTAAAACTACTAAATGCATCTGCTATATAAAACGATTGATGTAATAGGGAACAAGTATTAATGTTACATTCGAAAATCATCAGTAGATTGTTATAGACAATTTAATATAGACAGGAATATTTGATTGTTTGTTCTGGATTAACTTAAAAACTATTCGATAAATTTTATTTTTTTTTTCATCATATAAAAGCGAATTAGCTAGACGCTATATTTTGTTATTTGCCCGACTGAAACCGGTGTTAGTCTTGTAAAGAAAAAAAAAAGGTTTTAGAGACAATTTAGGTTGGCGCCTGGGACATAGTTACTCTTTGACCCTTGGCCTCTTTGTTGCCTTATTTCGTCATTCCTAACTTGTTTTGGCCTTTCAACTTTTTAACATTTAGTAGTTTTAGCAATATCTATACAATTCTAATTAGCCGTCGCAGTCTTATTAGGTAGCGGTCACTTAACAATCCAATTACAGCTCTGGCAAGTAATGAATATTCTAAGACTAGAAAATACAAACATTTCTATATTTATGTAAGTAGTTCTTATGTACAGAGAACTTACAATCATGACGTATGGAGTTAGTCTATGGAATTGTTCTATCATGTTGCCAGGTGATTAATAAATTGTGGGAAGAGTAGAAAAATAATTTCACGCGTTCTACGATTGATGTGACATTTATAGGAGTGGTTCCCGCATTAATCTTACTTGTTTTGGAGTTAAATATGGTTTTATGTTGATACGTGACGTACGGCAACCCCATTACATACTGCAATCGACTCGAGTACTGCTCTAATTGACTCCATAGCAATGTCTGGATGTGATATCATTAAAGTAAATGGCACATTTTATCTTGTAGCAACATTACACTGATCGCAAAGGAATTTATAATAACATGTATATTTACTTATACATTTTGTATTATCATTAGACGGAAAAACATACAGCGAACTGTGCTCGCACCTCCGACTACCCCTTCGAGAATACAGGCGTGAGGTATGTTTTTTTTTTGTATATTTAAATATCGACAGATATCTTGATATAAAATACGTACATTCTAAATGCATTTATAGATTTAATTGCAATTGATAAATAATATAATAGTTGACCTGTGCGCGATTCACAAAGTAATTTCATTTAAACTCAATGAGTCAACGCCGTAAATTTGCAGAAGAGCACGTAATAATTAAGCAGCGTCTTAAATTTTTCTGTTGTGTACCGAACATTTATTAGACAACTGTGTCTACCGGATGCCGCAGTGTAGCCCACATGATTGATTAAAAAGCCGCAAGTTATTCATCCCACTATAAATAAAGTTGTTAATGGAAGGCGGCTCGCTAGTAATTGGACCTTAAAATTCCTCCTCGTACACCCACACAAGTGCACCCCGAAGAGGGTAACCAGGATTTATGTGCGATATTTAGGACATTAAAAATGTAGTGTAAACACATGAGTAATATCTTATTAATAGTACAGTAGTGTCATTTATATTATATTAAAAACTACATAGAATCTATTTACTGCACTCGCCCAATAAACTTCTAAAATATTACTTACCGTCACATAAATCATTCTTTCAAACAATCCGCTCTATAAGTAATTCTTTAGTTTACTATTCTACACGTAATTTAGGTTACATACCTTTAAGTTCTGCTGCAGTTCATATCACTTCTGATTTGATCTCGCAGACATATCTCAAACATGAGCATGTTTAATTAGTTAAATTGATGACTCTTAGAACTATCATACAGATTTTATATAATTCAGGGTTTTGGGGATTTTAATTTTTGTCTGTGTGTAAACAGTGTTCTGAGAAAGACATAAAGCATGGTATCACTAACCCCGGCCTACAGCTCTCTCAATCCTTTAGATAGCAAGGAATCTTTGTATGAGGGTAGACCGGTATCTTTCACACAATACATACCGATCCCTCGCTTAATGATATTTTTATTTATACTCGTTTTACTCTATACCATTAGGAAATTTACCGCGGAGATTACCTAATGACAATGTCTCAAATTTAATTACAAAGAAATTTAATAGGTCTTGTAATAAACGGTCCCTTTTTTTATTATAAAATGATCTGATATTTATAGGGAAATTAATAACAACATATATTCCTATGTTGAGAAGAATAATCAAACACGAATAACTGTCTGTATATATTTGTCAGCGTCAGTTTACAGCATTCCATCACGACACAGATTTCACACACTTCACAATAGCGCAAGACAAATGAAATACGATTACTAAGAATTCAAGTTGATCATCAAAAAATACGAACTACAGTGGCGGGCAAACTTTTTTAACGGGGGCTACAAAGTATAAAAAATTCTAGAGGAGGGCCAGAATTATATTTTGTGTTACATTTTGTGTTAAAGCTTTTATCAGCATTCAGTACACATTTGTGTATACTGTAATGTTCTACTAAGCAGAATCCATACTTACGACCGTTAAAACGTAATTATAGCGGGTCATATACGATCCATGTCAATGGACCCTCGGCGGGCCGGATTAAATACTTTCGCGAGCCGTACTTTGCCCACCACTAAATACATACATTTTTTGACGTATACACAACATAATTTTTTTACATATGTTGCAAAACTTTCATTTCAAAGCACCAACATCAAACCTGGCAGTTTTTTCAGCTTACCGACGTATTCATTACTAAGTGCATATTTCGTTTGACTTTTGTTATTTTCCAGGTAAAACAAAAGCATAATATAAAATAATATAAAGTATTTTTATATATAAAAGATAAAAACAAATATTCATAGATATTATACCTATAAGCTGACAAAATAAGCCTCTTTTTTAGGTTAATAAGTAATGAATATTAATAAAAAAATATCTATCACATTAAACATTTTCTTTCCCCCCGAATAGAAACCTTCTTGGGAAAGAAAATGTTTAATGTGATAGATATTTTTTTTCTTTTTATGATCGAAAGTAATTTGTTTTGAATTGTAATGAAAATTATAAAAAAATTGTATCTGTTATATTCTGATAGTTTTCGTTTAAAGCTTTTTTTTACAAAAATCAGATGAACATTGTTGAGCTATTAATTCTTATAAATGAATTTATAACAATTTGCTCGTAAATAAACTGACGTCTTCTGTACAAGCAACAATTACCATATACAAAAGTCAACCCACTATAGCCTGAAACTTCACAAGAATGCGCTCACACTAACAACGGGATGTACTCAATAGCGCCTTCTTACGTGTGCGTGAGCGTGTGTGTGAGGTGTTAATGTGTACTAGCGAGGGTCACGCACACACTCACAGAAGACGCTCCATTCATAATTTTAACAACCACTCATTACTCAGCCTGTGGAAGGAACGGGAAACACTCTAGAGCTGGAATTTCTTAAATTTTTCGACTTTGATCAAATTTAATGATTACTAGAAAATATGTTTTTTATATCTAATATTGTTATAGACGACTTAATGAAGACAATCCAAAAGAAAAATGTTTAAACTTTTGACAAATTATAAGCGATTCAACGTTTTACCGAACCAATCCAAGTAAAGTTTTATGTAACAGTAATGTAGGTTTAAAAAACGATTAAGCTAGACTCAGTTTTGTTTTTTTATATGTATTCCTGAGTTAATCTGGGGGAACTTTTTCACAATAAGGAGATTTAAAGAACAATGCTGTTTAGTTCAATTAAATCTTTTTTTAGATCTTTTTTTATGGTAATAAAAATGCTGAAATAATAAGTTGCCGATCTGAATAGCGGGGATGCCACACACCGCGTGGCTCGTGTTTTGAAGGTGTGTGTGGTATTCATCATTGTTTCGAAGGTAGGAATGCAATGATTAAGCCTAAACTCATACACTCAATGGACCCCTATCATACCTATAAATAACTCTATCGTCGTATCGGTGGAGGGAATAGGTACTTGAATTTTGTGCACAGATACTATTAATGTGTACGTTGTAATTAGAGTGCGGTAAGAATTAAAATAACACCAATAAATAGGAAATTAAAAAAGAATATGTGTGTTTGGGAACAGATAAGTGACACTACTGATTCTAGTTGAAGAGGCATAAAGCGATATTAATAAAAATGTTTAGTTTAGTAAGTTTTTCTTTTATATTAGATACAGCACCTTTTAAATAGAAGGTCAGATTTTACAGAAAAGAATCTTCGTTAAATATGATGTCTACGAATATTTTGTTAACGCGTTCGGAT
>JAABKM020000028.1:2226018-2257299 GCA_016277805.2 Papilio aristodemus | reverse complement strand
TATTTATTTTTATATTCAAAAATTAATTGCCCATTTTCATTTTAACGTGATTACGCTGGCATCGCTGGACGACGACATAATCAGCTAATTAGGAATATTCAATAATAATTTATTTAGATTTAGCATTAAAATTCATATTGTCACGCGGACAATCATAACTTGTACTGTTAGGTGACAGACGAATGCTCTTCGGGGTTGTTAACCCTGCTTCGCTTGCTCAAAAAAACATTAAGTATCTTCTATTGTATCTTTTATTGTATTTGAATAATGATATTAAGTATTAATAGCTATCACAACAAGTTCACAACCTGTCACATTTGAGACAGCAAAATCGATAATGGATTAATTGATAATTCTGTCTACTCCAGCGTATGGTGGAAATAAATTTGTATTAAGGATTGGATGATAACTTTTATTCAATTTAAATTATGTTTTAAATAAGTATTTATTTTAAAATTTTATGTCGTTAGGCTAGAAAACCTGCACCAGTGGTACAAATGAGCGCGAAATCGCCCATTTAAGGTGTGATATAAAAAAGACATTCATATTTAAAACACTATTTTGGGTCATCAATCAGTATCCTATGTGGGAACATCAACGTAAAAGTTAATTATCATCATAATTTTATCATATTTATCATTCCTGTATTCTGTCCGACGCAAGAGCAGACGTGTGGACACTGCGCGGCCGCCACAGCGATAAACAGCTGACGAAGATTACCGATCGCCTAGATAATTGATTCCGAGTGTCGACACTAAGCTTGCGATACACGTTTTAGATAGCTAGCAATCTTACAAGCCTCAAACAATACATACGCGATATATCTAGCTATGAAACAAGGTTTATCCTACAATTATTCATCCCTAGACTAATAAGTTTCATTTTTGTTGAGTAAGTTTAATCCATTAGTCCGGGTGGAAAAGAAAACATGCCGCTGACAGACTAATTTTTAATAATTTTTAATTTTTTTTTAAAAGTAGAACTTTATTATTTTGTTATTATCAATATGATAACATTTACATTCGAATTATAAAACTCGCATAAATTATTGTGTAAGAATAACCGAATACGTCAGTCAAATAGATATGTACAATGATAAATTCTCATGCAAACTCTCTCCTAATCAAGGATGAGGCCTAAATATAAATAAGATGTGTGTGTAAGTGTTAAATATCTCTAAGGTTATGATTTTCAATTCTTTTGCTTAATTGAATCCGACATAAATGAAACCGACTTTGGGTAGACAGTCACGTACAAGTGAAAATCATAAATTTATGTTGTTTCATATTTCTAACATTACCTTATTAGAAATTAGAATACATTTTTACACATTACAAGACGTTTTGTAACACAACGTAAACTAAAGTTATAGATATTAATAGTTCGCTTGTTTTTTATATCCTCGTTACATATTTCTATTAGGCCGATATCGGGTGGTACATTTTAAACAAGTTATTTTGCGGCAGGCAACGGGCATAGATATCCCAGTTTTTTAAGTAATTAACGACGCGCCTTTCCATGTTGGTAGAATTTCACACAGTCAGTGGGAAAATCAACCTGTTCGTAATTAACCGCTGTCGTCTCGCCGCATCGGATATACGCCGGTATACACGACCGGGTAAGTATTGTGGTGTGGTCACTTTTATAAAAATCAATCCTCGGAATTCATCTCATTTTGTAAATACTAGAAGAAGAAGCGAGACTCGACCAAACGGACGGTGCGCGTGCGAGCGAGAGAACGCGTTATGTATTATTATTCGAGCGTCGAATCGGGAGAAACCTGCGTGCGGGCCTCACGGGCGGCACCGCTCCCCGCGGCGTCCCCGCGCTCCCCGCCGATCATATGTTCGTGAGCGAGGCGCGCGCCGTCGCTCAGCCGCTCACTGCGAGTCGCGCACTCGCCGCCGTCACAACGCCGTTAGTGGCGCTCGATCAGCTGTCCGCGCGGAGTAGCCACACATAGTCCCGCTCCCGACCGGCCGCAGTGCGGTGCGCGATGGACCTACTGTGCGAGGAACGCGTCAGCCCAAGCAGCGCCGGCAGCACGGGCGTGCCGGTTGCGCCCGCGCCGGGCCCTTGCGCCGCCGGCTGCGACCCCGTGCTGCTGCGCCGCCGCGTGCTCGACAACCTGCTGCGCGCCGAGGAGCGGTACGCCGTCACCGCTAACTACTTCGCTACCCTGCAGACGGAGATCACGCCTCACATGCGCCGCCTCGTCGCCGAGTGGATGCTAGAGGTGAGCGCATGCCGCACGCCACACGCCATACACCGCTCGCCCTCGCCGCACCCATAGCGAACGTTCGCCATCTTGGGCCGGCCACGTGTAGCCCTGCTGCTCCTCTCGGCGGAGGCCCTGTATGCCCTCGCCGATGACCCCCGGCCGGAACCGTTTGCTTGGTGCCGTTACTCCGACCCTCGCGGGCGGCGCTCGTGGCCCGCACACTAGTGTCTCGCAAGAAGGTGACCGCAGTATTCGTATGATTTATGCCCTATTCGGTAGGTATTAAAGTCTCCGGTCGAATGCCGTATCGATGTTTACACGATCAGCTGATTATGTTTTTGTATCTTTATACTAGAATCATATTAGAATATGAAAGACGTATAAGTGACCCAAACTACTCAGGCAGTTCGGGACACGATCTACAATCATTTGAAAGCATTACTTGTGTTTTGGGATATAGTTACCGTCGTTGGGACCACATTTCCGGGAAACGTGGCAGGTTACACACCACGGGCAAAACACCTGATTCGTTTTGTTATACCGGCATTCGATGGGTCGAGTGACAAATCAACCGGCAGAGTATATCGATATATCGTATAAGGTACACGTTTTGGGCGGCGCACGGCGCGACAGTTTGTAGGTAGTATAATGGTGGGTCGGATCGGAATGTACTCGGCGCGGTGCGGCGGCGCGGCGGTGCGAGGGGCCCCGGCCGGAACGCGGCGGTCGCCGACCGATGCGACTCGCTCGTTCTATTTGAATAATCAGCTGATTTTGACACGCACACAGCTGACGCCGGACGCGCACTTATCGTCGTCGGCTATACACGCGATTGCCGACTCCTCGCATAACTTTTACGATTTGAATAATATGCATTATAAACTTATCGAATCTTATAATATATGGCCGTGTGACGCAACTTGAGACTTGTAACCCTTATAACGTATTTCGCAACAAAAAAGTACTAAAATATTTTATTAAACATAATGTGTGATATTAGTAAGTTCATAGTAGAAGCTTGGGGCAGACGGGAGAGCAGTCAGCTGTGAAGTGCGGCCACGTGGGGCGCGCGGGCGATGACGTCACGCGGCGCGACGGCAGCGCTGCCTCGGCTCGGTCCTACTTCGCCGCCGCCTCGTGGCCACGTACCGTCTAAACCAGTCGCATACCGAATTTCAGCACAACTATACCGAAACCGCGGCTGTAAGGTCACTGACATTTCGATATACCTACATGTCTTACATTAAATTAACTCGTACTTACGAAGTACCGGCCGCATCGTCACGCGGCGAGCTACGCGACCGTGTGAGGTCATCGTCTCGCGTTTTGTTTAATGGAAATGTTATGAAATCGATCCCTGCATCGACTCTTACTGATCATATTATTAATTAGTACATAATTGTTATAATTCTTTGTATAGATATTTTAATAACGATGTATTATTTTAGTTACATGTGCCAATGGCACATAGGTAATGTACGCATTCCTCTCAAATCATAACAGATCTCTTTTCTTTGCATCGGTCGAAATGTTGTAATAATATTATGAAATGTTTTATTTTAATCGTATTCACACTGAAAAAAGAACTTCCGTATTTTCTAGTCGTGCACCACTGAATTCGATGGGAAGAAAATAACATCTCAGTCTCGTAAATCTGCACTCGGCGGTTAATTTTCTCAGAAGCCGGCATAAAATAGAGCCTCCAATTCCGAGAACAATAGGTGTGCTAAGCAGAGACACGAGCAAAGTCAGCTGACGAGAGACGGCAGCGTGGGACGAACAGCTGACCGGCTAACGCACGTACAAACATTTCTGCGGCGCTACAATAGGTTCTGCATCCGCGCCTCCTCAGGTTACCGTGCGAAACTATGCGGCGACGCCCGCGGCTTCTCATGACGCTCTCGGCTTACCGTCACATCGGTGTCGACTGTTTATGCTTTCCCTACTTTCCTGAAACGTGCTCCGAGACCTATTTCGACGAAGTTGAAGCCGCCACGCTCACCATAAAGTTAATCGAATATCCCCCTGGCCACCCGACATCACGGAAATTGATAAAAATTCTGTTACATTCCGTACCGACGACCCGTTCATTCGCGAAAAGTTGGACTCGTTTCGAATTTTAACCGCCGCTTAATTTCATTAATTTTGAAACCATAGCCCAATACATACATTAGCAAAACGCCCGCAAATAAACTCGATTCACCTCTCGAAACAACGTTCATAACCATCGATACCGATAAGAATTTCGACTGTAGGGAAGCGATGCGCCTCGCGTTTATCGCGACAAACATATTTTATAAATCTTATGAATTATATAGGTTATCAGGAATTCCGCGTGATAAACTAGCGGTCTGGGCGCGGCGACGTTTCTCAGAAAATATGAATTGGTTTTAATCGGAGGTATTGTTGTGCAGGTATGCGAGGATCAGAACTGCCAGGAGGAGGTGTTCCCGCTGGCCATATCGTACTTGGACCGGTTCCTGAGCATCTGCGCGGTGGGCAAGAGCCAGCTGCAGCTGCTGGGCACGGCGTGCCTGCTGTTGGCTTCCAAGCTGCGGGAGCCAGGCTCGCGCGGCCTGCCCGCCGACCTGCTCGTCTTCTACACTGCCAACAGTGTCACGCTCGCCGACCTCTGCGTGAGTACACTCCTTCATTATGACACGACTATGGAATGAAGTACGACCCAGATTTAATTAACTTTCCTCGTCCGAGGAAACGGCTGATCTCATTAATCATGAAGTCTTATGTATTTTTTGCAACGCGCGCGCGCACCGCTGCCGCACGCCCGAGCTAGACGCTTTCGTGTCGTTCACTCCGCCGATTTCTAACTACATCGACCGCCGGCTGAGCATCCGTGAGAGATAGGAATTTCAGATTTGTGACGGTACATTAATTAATCGAACGAATGATGTTCGACACTTTGGTTAAGCGCGACCGTCGCTTGGTCGGTACTCGCCCGTGATCCCGTGACGCTCGGCCGACACCTCTCGTATAGCGATAATTTCACGCCGTCTCTGATCTTTTATATAATATACAAAACATTCAATGTATTTCTACATAACGATAGTGATTTTAAACGGTCTCATCGTCTATAAAAGCAATTTATGCGCCAAATTTATGGACACTTGTGTGTCATATGTGGATACCGAGAATTGACACAAAAATAAACTTTGAAATAATCTTAGGTATTTTTTAAATCTTTATCGAATGAATCATTACGAATGCTTCTGTACCCGATTATGACTAAAATTTTATTGGCTTTTAGTTTTTGGTACATACTCTTGTGTGCCCTTTGATACGAAAACGTTAATTGGATATGTTCACGCGTAGTATTATCATTGTCTAAGTGTAATAAAGGGCGTTGGCACCTGTGGGCTTTTCGTAACGCCACGTGTCCGCTGATAAATTATACATGAGCTTTAAGAGTGAGTACATTCAAAGCGTATTAGCCTTTCGCTCCGACTTCTATACGTGGTCGCGAGTGATTTCGAGCGTTTCGTTATAAAATGTAGTGCGCGGTGCATTTCGGTCGCGCGCCGCCACCCGCTGGGGCCCCGCCGCGCCGGCCCGTAGATAATAAGTGCATGGCGGATCTTAGCGCGTCACGTTAGACTTCGGTGTGCGTTTTTTGGACGAGTGCACGTGGAGTGCACTTGCGACGAAAGCGCTCGATATGTACCGACGCAAATCGTACCAATAATGCCGTCATGGGGGCACAAAAACAGTGGATATCTATACGAAATCGGCGTTGCCGTCGCGGAATGCGGCAGGGCGCGGCGGCGGGTGCGCGGTGTCCCCTAACGAGCCGACAGCCTTCTCGGAAGAGTCGAACGAGAGCCGCGTTTCAATCGGACCGATTACAGATGAAGCGCGCCGTATTTTTTCTCACGCCGCCGCCGCCTCCGCCGCCGGCGCGACCGCGGCTAACCTTGCCCGCGCCGAACTCCTCCACACCAAACCGAATGAGATCGCACAGTCGATGTGACTATTTATAATTTTTCACGATTAAGTTTTTTTTTTAAGCCAACCACCTCGCGCCGTCTGGTCCGCAGCGCGCGTCGCGCAGCGCGCTCTCTGCCTCTCATTAGCCAACGACTCGTTTATACGCTCTTCTTTATAGTTGTCCACAGCTATGAACGTTACAGAACGTATGGACGTTTTTCTTTTATGAGAGTTATATATCTTTATCGAAAAATATTTATTATATAATAGAAAAAAAATTAAGTCAAAGATTTTTGTTTATTGAATCAATTAGTTCTAGAAATCCATAATTTTGCTTGATTATTATCTCCAGTCATTGATGGACAACAAAAGACACAATAAAACTATTAGTCATATGATGTTTAATTATAATATAACGTGCAATTCATCTTTAAAATATTTCGTAGCATATTCGTAGCACGTCTACGACTTATCGTAGACATCGTCATTTAGCACTTAGAGCTACTTGAAGCACAAAAAATATCAAACGCAGTTTAAGTGTAAACATATTTTATCGTTATGCATGTTACCTAACCGCAGTCTTCTAACGGTGCCGTCACACTCGTTGCATACTAAAATTATTCTGTTCTCATAATGGATCGTCCATGTGTGACGAATGCCGGAGACCGCAGCCGCGGCCGACAATATCAATTAATATTTCATGCAAACGCATCTCATTATAGATATGTAAAGTTTTGTTTTACAATGACTTTCTTGCCTATTCTCGCCTCACCGTGAACCAACATAAATTGCCGAGAGGGCACCGAGAGCCCGCTGCGTCGCTCGGCTCCGCCGCAGACTCGGTGCTTTGAATAAAAAGAGCGCGCTTTGGCATCCGAGACGATTTTAATGCGGGGTTCCTACGTTTGAACCCCTCCCTCCCCAGGACGTCGCTCGTCCCGTCTCCACTGATCATAAAACCTGCGCGTTCTCACATCTACACTACCTCCGTAAACGTTTATTATAATTGAAGCATAAGTTTATGATCCGCGGTGCCAGCTTGACGAAAGAGCAAATCCAATATTGTATCCACCGTACAGCGGCGCGCGTTTAACGAGACGACGTTTAATTTTACACAAATCGATTTACATCTTAACATTATGCCCCGCGACCTTTGCAACTTTGTAACAGTTATATAGTAAAACATAAATGAGGACAATTCGAGTTGACAATATAATCCTGTAAAGTTATCGAGTCCGCAGCAGTCGCAAGTCGGCCAGGGTACGCGGAGAGCGATGGTGTTACCTCTTTATCTTTGTCGGTCAATAGCGATAATAAAAAGAGGTTATAAGAACCCATGGCTCTGTCGAGTTACGTTTGCTTATTGATTGAGTGGATTGGTTCCGGTCTCACGACTTCAATTGAATAACACTCGCATCACTCTAACGTATTTAGAAACCATTGATTCCTTCGAATTTAAATCGTGAACATTGATGTATTGAAAAAAAAAACATGATCGTTGACCTCTTAACTACATACTATGTTTTTTCTTCGCTTATTCTGCTCCGAGTGCTCTTCCCAGATATGTTAAAACGCTTACAAGTTCCTTTACAATATAGTTTGCATAACTATTTTATTAGAATTTTACTAGATTTCTATTATGTCGAGTGATTAATTCTCGGAAATCTTTAAGTGTCATATGTTCATGGATATATCAAACTCATGTAAAGTAATAAAAAAGTTGGGAAATCCTACTGTAGGAAAAATACAATTTTATATTATATTTATTCGTGTATTAAGTTGATAATTGACAATGATAAAATAATAACCAAAACAAACATAACATATAAAAACCACACAAATATGACTTGCCAAGTCTGAGAAATTAACTGAAAACTCGTAGTGTAACAACCTGGTGTACTATTCGCGCAAGATACCAGAACTGCGAAGGAGAAAACTCACATATTTGTTTTCTAATCATGCCTCTACGCAAAAGATATGAATATTTTGTCGAGAGAGGCGACTTCGAGCAGGAACGACTTTAGAATTTCTAGACGTGTTAGAAGACTCGGTAAATAGATGCCCTGAGAGTTAACAATACTAAGAATAAGCGAAATTACGAGACGGTTTTGTTTGCGAATCTCACAGCGCGGCTCCGTTCGTTTCCGGTGTAAATGAAGCTTCCCTACCGAGAAACAAAACGCACGTCGCGTTTAAGGGTTTAAGGAATGAGCCGCGAGAGATTTTCGTTAACGATTCGAGCTTTCTTCGCATTGTTCTCACGGCTGGTCTCCAGCGCGGCCGAGCGGGCCGGCCGGGAGGGGTCGGGAACCAGTCGCATTCCGATGCCGGCCTCAGTCTTGCTGTCTGCCGCCGGCCGCTCACAACAAATCTCATACCCTTGTCTTGTTCGATGACTTTCATAAATATTTCATCATAACTAACATATTCTCAGGTAAAATAGAACTTTCAATAAGCTGTTACATTAAACTGAGTTTTAAAAATGTAGTCAATTAAATTTTTATTGCAGATAATTGTAGTTATTTTTCTTTATACTCGAACTTTGAAATACAGGATGTTAATATTAGATATTACTAAAAGAAATCGTAAACATTTTAATGCGATCAATTTTTATATTTCACTATTAATATGCTGCTTACCGATATCGCGATGTTAATCAAACAATAAAAACGTGTCGCTTAGCCCTGAACGGAGTTCATTTTATTTTCTCGTGGTAAAATAATCGAAGGAACCGCCACTAAAAGACTTCCAGCAGTAATAAAATTTTAAACTGGTGAGAGTCGAATAAAACGAGCTCTATGCGGGCGTAGGCTATGGGGGAAAAATATACTTTTTTTTGTGGTCAGCCGAATAGCGGGCGGAGCCATGATAAGCAACGGTCGCGCCGCTCAGTGTCTACATCGCAACGTGAACATTTTCAGCTATAACGCTTAACGACGCTGAGCTGACGTCAAAACGCACATTATTTAGCATAGTTTGCGTAAATTCCAAGTCGCCAGTCATTTCGACTCGACACAAATGCTAAAGAATGGACTTTGTCAGTGTCTTCGGAGAGAATATTTCGTCGTCAGCGTTTTATAGGAATTCGCCGACGTATAACAACGTACTGCGCAACCGCCATTCTGTATGTCCCTCACGTTCCAAATGGCTGAGCAGGATTTAGTATTCAGGTGCTACTTGTTAGGCTTCCGATCGATTATTATCGCCTTACGCATTTACGTCGCTATTAAAATCTTTAGATAGTGTCAGCTCATTAATAAAGCTATGAAGTTCCTATTTCAAAGTATCGTCGAGCAGGCGAATGCGCGGAGTCCGGATCTGGAAAGTTCCTAGGTGGTGAGTTACGGCACGCGACGCCGCGCATTGTTCGCTCCCAGCGGCGCAGTCACAGCGCCGATGAAATTGGATAAACCCTTGGGAACCGCGCGGCATGCGGTACGTGTGCCGTGTGAGGACCGCTCGCATAGCTTACTTTATTGGCTGTAACGCGGCCGATAACTGCACGCCCGCACCTCCCGGCGCACCCGCACCGCGCCACCTCTCTAATGAACACTACGCTGGATATTTACGAGCCACATTCCGTGCGCCCGGCCTTCCCTCGAACTGGGTTCAAATCATCTTTACGTAGAAAAACTTTGAAGTTATTAAAAACTTTTAAAACAGTGCCATCTATGATTTGCGCGCGATAACTTTTCTTACTCTTATTGTATCAATGTAATATGAATGTGAAACGTCATCGTCGTTGCGCGCGCACTAGAGCGTACAAAGAACGAGCGTATTATGTAGTATTATAACCCTCCGTCGCGGCATAGATAGCTTAAATATAATCCTAACGTTGGTACATATCCGGCGGCTTCGCGTGCAGCGGCATCTGCGGCGAACGCTTTATGCGTGCATTGTTTTTAAACTGCTTTCGACGATATAGAAACGGCGGTGAAAAAAGCTTTTCAGTCCGCGGTCGACCCGCATACCGCATCGTCGTTAACCGTCCACACTCTATCTTTTTTTCTGCAATTTTATTTTCCACTCGTCTATATCATAAACACCGTCGGAAACGTTAGGTGTAGCGTTATCGTTACTTAACGCCCCCCCAGCGCTGCGTCGAATACTGGCGCACGATCCGTGCGACTTCCAGTGATGAGACTTCATTCATTCACAAGCGTCGCTTATCAAGAAGCGATATGGCCTAAGCACTAACCCGTGTCGGACGAGTTTAAACTTTACCCTTATCGCTATGAGAACCGAAATCGAACGGTAGCGGCGGCAGAGGAGCGACCCCGCCGCCTGAGTTAAGTAAACATCGAGTATTATCTGTCAACGGCCATGCATCACCCGTGTGCGTGTGTGCGTATGTGTGTGCACACGAAATAATCAAGTTATTCATAAAATCGACCATTCATATAGCGAGCTTTGTGTGGAACTTGGTATTATCGCTTTAATTAATATAATCGAGGCCAGCTGTACCTCAAGAGATAAGAAAAAATAACTAACAAATCTGTTTACAAGCGATACTTAAAAATAGTTTTTGTAGTATATAAGAAATTTGCAAGTTGTTTATGTATATAAATTAAATAATTACGTACTAAGTATATATAAAATAAAGATTTAGGATTATAAACGGAGACGGAGAATAGAAAATTAAGCGGTTAAAAAGGACGCATCTTACTAATTTGCCCTTACTTAACTTAATTGGATAGAATTGCATTTTTAGTGATAAATGAGTTCAACCTACAGAGTTGAATGTTGTAGGAGCAGCCTAACAGCTTCCTCCTACTTACGTAATAATATGATTCAACCTCTTATACATTGTTGCCATAGACTGCGTGCCCTTTTAGATTTTACCGCTTGATTTATAGTACTGGCGGTTCTTTTATAATTTAGAAAAAGGCGAGTTTTTTTAAACAGGATGTTAATTCAGATGTATTTAGGCACAATGTTTTAACTGCTCGAGATATTTTAAACAATCGACCAATGTTAGAATATAAAAACAAAATGTTAGTATGTGTGTTCAACAACAATGTGTCGGAGACGACATACGCGCCGTTCCGGGAAGTCGGTAAAAACCGCGTGTTTATGATTAGAGGACGGATGTAGACAGGAATGCCATTTTATCCCACCGATTGCTCACACGCTCAAGATTGCTTTACAAAAGTTTGTAAACCAACCTTTAAGTTTATAGTTGACGGTATTCAATAAGTGGGTCGTGTTAAATAAACACTGGAATTTAGATGCTCGCTTATTTCACGTCACTTTTAATATACGAAATGTCATACATTAGATAAAATCTTTCTTTTACGAATAATAATGAACGATTGATGGTAAAAATCTAATCTAATGTCTAACCAATTTAACTGGTATTAATGCCAAGATCGTCAGTTAATAAGTATAACGTTGGTTTAAGAAAGTTTATTTTCAACAGTAATTAAAAAATACCGATAAAAGCTTTAGCGTCAAGTTCCAATTGGAATGTGGTAACTATAAAAGTAACGGATACGGAGGGGTCTTTTAATGTAACTTTAAGTCCATTTAATACATTCAGATGTGGTTTGCTCTTGCTGGTACGAATTATGGTTTTATGAAATTTTTATGAAAGCTTTGAACTTTTTATTATTGTACTTAATACATCTTGTAAGTTTCACATACATAGTATCCGACATATGCTGACAATTGTTATTTTTTTACTTATAATTGTGTTTAGCTGTAAATCTATATTTGATAATTTGTTGTACAGAGCTGGGAGCTGCTCGTGCTATCTAAGCTGAAGTGGGACGTGGCAGGAGTGACAGCACACGACTTTCTGCCTCTCCTACTCTCCAGGCTGCCCTTGCGGGACCTCGTCAACACCGAGATGGTGCAGAGGCACGCGCAGACCTTCATAGCGTTGGCGGCGAGAGGTAACACATTTTCATTAATACCATTGAAAAATTAGGTTCATTTTTTTGTCTTTGGTAAGTTAAAACATGTCTGTACATGTTTTGAAGACAAGAATTAAGAAAGTTTTTTTGTGAAATTCCGATGTAAGCATCGTTGGCAATAGTTAGTAGGAGCATCGTTGGCAATAGTTAGTAAATTCATAAGCAATGTAATGTATAATTAAATGTAGGATTGGTTAGTTGTGGCTCAGAGCATGATAATATTATTATTAAAGCTCGGTAACGATCATCGAATGCTTTGTAAATTAATTAAACAATCCAACAAAACAACAACCTAATAGCCAATCAATTTAGTATTTTAATCTATTTCCTTCTTTATTTACCTATTTCAAATGTTCATACAAAAATGATCAGGATGTTAGCAAAGTTACTACCACAAATAGTGGTAAAATTATCTAAAATATGAAGTCGGGCGCGAAGTTGTATGTAAAAAACAAGTCTCGGTGATACTCTTTATTATATTCAAAAATTAAATTCGTGCACATTTATTCGTTCCGTCCTCGTATGTTAACCTATTCGGGTGTTAAGTTCGCTTCGAATACGAAGTCCGAAGTATTTCATGTTAGTTTTATGTTTGTTTGCGGCGGGCAGTAATTAGCGCGGAATAGCAGGTCACGACGGTGTCAGCGGGCTCCCTTGTCACGTGCGTGTCATGTGTCAGTGAACCTCGCGTATCCCACGAGGCCTCGCTATGGGAACGCTCTAGTTATCGTCGATTCATGCCGGTGATATTCCGATGATGTCACTTCTTGCCTTTTAAACTTTACGCCTACGCCTTTGTACACATTGTTTCGCAGTATGCACCTTCATGTTTTTATGATGCAAAAGATGAAACTTCTCGAAGATCAAATCATTTAAATGTTTTGTTATGGGAGTACTTTGATGTTTTTAAGAGGGAAATGAAAATTGAAATTAAAGTATATAAAGGTTGTGTTTCTTTCGTTAATTTTATTTAATATTGCTTTTAGGTTAGTCGCAAATAAAGTAACATGACTGACTGTAGTCTGTAAGTTGTTAGTTTAATTAATCTACTTATATTTCTTTAGTAATCTCAATAAGTTAACGAAAGCAACTCATTGACAACTCTTAGAGAGGATTAGCGCTGTACGACCGTCATAAGGCGTCATGTTGGGTGACATTCGGCGCTGAAACACACGTGGAATTGTTTATATTAGGTTTGGAAAGTCGAGGAATCGAATAGGTTTGTTTACAAGGATGGAGAATGCTCGAGTAAAAGACGGCGTGTGTGTCCCGAGGCGGCGCCTCCCACGCCGCTCGCTCGCTCGCATTCCAGCACGCCTCGGGACTCCCCCTCCGCCCCTTCCCTTGTACTTACTCCCCTCCCCTCCCCACATCCCGCTCTTCCTGCAACCCTCCTGAGATCATATGTTTTTGTGCAACGCTTTTTGTTGTTCGCCGCCGCTCTCGTTATGTTTTTTTTTACTTCAAGTTCAGTCAGTTTTTTACTTTAGCTTCAGCTCCCTCATCTCCATCTCCTCAGATATCATCATCAATGAGCACTAAGGGCTTAATTAGAGCTACGTCTAGTGTAAATAAAGCTTTTGGGTTTGGGCCCGGAAAATATTACAACAGTATATAATTTATACTCTTTTACTTATTTAATTTCTTTTAATAAGGTTTCTGGTAAAAAGGAATATACCTTCACTATTACTAATAAAGAGAGGACTCCTAAGGCAACAGATAAAGTCAAATGTTTTCTATCTGTGGACAGATTAAATAATCTTTTGTTTAAGTTTAGGTTACCATTTGCAGCACATGTAAGGTGTCCATACATTCTTTCGTAATTTTCTCACAGATATTAAATTCAACAAGTTCGAAATTTGCAGGTAATTTAAAGTACTTTTTTGTCGTCTGAAAATCCTAACTTTGATAAAGCAGTAACATAAGAATCACATTAGCGTCAATATATCCAACTCATAATGTTCCCGTGAGCTATGACTATTCTTATTCAGATTTATGATGTGCCGCGGTAATGGTCACCGATTATGTTGGCAATATAACAGCGCGGCGCGCAACTGGCCGCGGCCCGTCCGCCGACCGACCAGCCTCTGCGGGCGCTCGCGTTATCGACCGGACCCGCATTATGTATCATTACTCGAATGCCACAATTCGCTCTGTGGATTCATAATTCCCCGGGATATTAAATTTGTAATGGGTTATTTGAAAGCCGACATGTCCTCGAGCCGGAGCGGATCGAGATGAATTATTAGATTTAACTAACAAAACGAGCACACGTTAACCACCGGCGACTTGATCGCGACAAGCTCGAGGGGACCTGGGTACCCGTAAAGCTTATCGCGCGCGGTGTCAAAGCGTTGATGATTACGTGGTTTATCTTATCACAGTTTTTACATGTGCGGATGCATCGGTAGCGGACTTTTCGGTACCGGCTAGTTCCGGTCGGCGCTTTGAAATACGGGCCGAGTAGAAACGTAACTACCGGCGCGGCCTCGCGGGAGCGTTCACCTCTCGCAGCCGAGGCGCCGCCGCCCGCCGCCGCCCGCTGTACCTACTCGTATTCCACGTTCAAGGATAATAATACGACGATTGTGTCATTACCGCCGCGCTCTGCCCTGCGTTACTTACCTAACCTTCTTAAAACAACTATGTAACTTCCCACTCGATTCGAAACGTGATACTCTTCAATTACCGTCCCATAGTTCGGGTGCTCAATCGTCATTTCCTTTAGAGCTTTGTAAGTTCCGTCGATATCGTTGTATAAGGAAGGCGGTGAACGAGCACATCCGCTGCGCGTGTGTTCTCTCCGCCGTCGCTCGCAATCGCTCCGCTGTGACGCGAGGAGTGGTCGTCGGGAACGTCTACACGAGCTGGACTCGGAACGCGGCGGTCGGCCGGGACCTTTGATTAACATCAGATTATGCAAATGCTTCGAGTGAGCCGCTCTCGTCGTTTCATCTCTTTATTTTTATACGCTCCCTCCTCCCGGGCCCTTTATCTCGGGAATGCCGACATGCAAACTAAAAAAAATGGAAAGGAACCCTTTAAATGAAGCTGAAAGAGTGTTCGATATTCATGCGATGGCCGGTACAATACATCCACTTCATGATGAATGAGGAGGACTCAAGGAAAGCTTCGTTCGTTTTGTCAGCGTTCGCATGTTCATCAGCGTAATGAACAGATGGATTACTATAACCGCGTGAGAATATATTTAATAAAGTTTAATTGTATAATCATTACAAGTAATTACAATAGTTAGATATGCACCGTGGATGACGGGTGCGCGTCTCGCAAGGTCAAACAGCTGATTTTCCTGCTGTTTTATCGTATTCGAACACGTATCCGCCGACCGGCCGCCGATAACGCGTCGGAATACTGGCTCCTTAATTACTCGAAGTAAACATACGATTTTTATGTTACATTTAATTAAGCATTGTTTTTACATGTATTCATTTTAAACGAGTAACCCATACGTGGAGTTCACGTTTTAAATGCCATCGTATGAAGTGATAGCGGCTTCATATGGTTTTTTGTCATTATAATTTTTGGATACTGTAAAGAAGAAGTTGCTTACAATAAAATATGAGTTATTTTGCACAATTAGTATACATTTTTACAGTTTTTTTTTTTACATCGAAAACACAATCCTTGATGACGGGTTATAAAATCAGTTCCAACCGTGTTGTAATTTGTGTTCACACGACATAAATTAGATTTCCAGTCGGAAGGAAACAGTTATTAAGTAGCTTTTTTGTAATGAATAGTTTTTATATAAGAAATGTAGATTTCCGATATAAGGCGATAAACTAATAGCCCTGCAACATTTAGGTAGATTAAAGAAAAATTTATTATTATTTAGCAGGTGCAGCAGGTACGAGAATCGATGAAATCGATTTTAGGTGTTGTGATTCACGTTTCATTTTGTTCCGCTGTCAATTAACGTGCAACTTGAAACGTCCAGCCCCAAATTGGTTGACGTCGCCGTTTTTATTAGTATGTGTATAGGTATAATGGTTTTGGCGAAGCGTACCCGTGAGAAATGTACCGGGTGAGGCGGCGGGGCCTGCGGAATGCAGGCGCACGGCGGATGCCGGTTCCTTTGAGCCGGCCTCTCCAGACGAACAACCTCCGTCGAGGAGAAAGGAGTTGCCGGATATTACTGCGGCCCGCTCGGGTACTGCGCCTTATATTAACTGTCTGATGGTATAACGGAATATTAGCTCGCCCAAAGTTTGTGTATCTCATATTCAATAACCTATATTTCCGTGTTAGATTTGCTTTAATATAGGTACAGCCTGTGGCTTCGCATTTATTAATTTCTTATTTTTCTCACTGGAACTTGATAAGTGGAAACGTTAAATGTGTTAAAAATCTAAAACATACAAAACTTATAGTAACTATATAACATTATACCGTGACATCCGATATTGTAAATGAAGGTTGTCTTCTGAATCTTCATCACTCGGGAAGGTTTTTAAGATAAATAAAAGATACCCTATTTTCTTTTTTGTATTCATTACGATATGTGCAAAATACTACAATGATCGGTTAACTTGTTAAGACCTGACTGCGTGACAAACAAATGATCTGACATTAGTTTTTATGATATATATTTAATAGAAAAAAGTTAGGATGTTCATACTATGAATAATTTCAAAATATAAATTTACCTTAGTTGTCGAATCCGATTGGCTACAGAAATTTGTTTTGTAGACTTAATTCATAAAGTTGTGTACAAAATATAGTCATAAACTATAATATAACTTAACAATGGAACATTTTAATGCAGTAATGTGATAAGTACACATCAATTTTACGGCCTCAACTACAAAACTAGCTAACCTATGTACACAAGCATGACCCGGTTTCGAACTGATATCGCTCGGCAAAACGCCCGTTTGTTATTTAAATCGTAGCGCACGTTAGTACGTCGAGTGTAACCACAACATTATTGTGCAATTATAGCTTTGACACACATCATTAGGTCTTACGCGTACATTGCTGGTTTTCTTGGAAACGAAAACAGTATTCAAAAAATAATTACATTATTAAGTGGAAATGGACACTAGATGTGATAGTTTATGTACTTGAAAAGAATTAAATAATAAAGTACTACGGTATTAATGGAGCAGCAGACATGGAACGAAATATAAATACTTACTCAAAGAGAGTTGTGTATGCAATAGATAATAGCGGGACGGGTACCATGTATATGGAACGTTCTACAAGCCTGGGACTTTGCAGTTTTATCGGATTTTGCATTGTTTTTCAAATTACATTTGGCACTCGGATCTAAATGATTCCTTGTTAAGTCTAAAATGAAGGGTACTTATATTATAATGTTTTAAATGTAAATTGGTAATCTGAAGCAATATTTTTAGTAAAATATCTTTTTGTTTGTTGCAGACTATGAGTTCACGCTGTACTCTGCGAGCACGCTGGCGTGTTGCAGCATCGCGGCGGCGCTGCGAGGACTCTGCATGGACGGCCACCTGCCGCGCCTGCACGACCTTACCGGCATCGACTTGGTAAGTTCTCCTTTACTTAACAAAAGCATCAGTTCATCCACTACTTTATACGCTATTGCACTGAATAACTTGAAAGGAATCAAGTGCAGTGCGCGCGGAGCCGAATAATGGCCAGACCGCGCTCACTCTCCCGCAAATCGGCCCGTACGACCTGAGGGTCGGTGGAGCCGAGCCATGGGTTGTGGTGGGTTACAAGCTTATACACCATCGTAAAGTACTAGCGCTCTATACCGCGCAGCATTTTCCTTCGGATTACATTCGTTAGTTTCTAATATTATAGTAGACTATCATCTATGAAATGATATCATTGAGTTCTTAAAGCTGAACAAAGGTATTTGTTCTACAGGACTGCCTCCAGACATGCCTAGAACAGATAGAGGAGATGGTGCAGAACATGATAGAAGAGCGTGTGGCGGCGGCCCCAAACGGGCAGGCGCGAGCGCCGGCCGACTGGACGCCGCCGCCCGCGCAGGACAAGGCGCACAGCAGCGCTGCGACACCGACTGACGTGCGCGACGTACATTTTTAGTGTACCCAACGCCTGCGCCGCGTAAGCCAAGGTGCAAATCGGCGCCACAACGCCTTCTGAAGTGCGCGACGTGCACTTCTAGCCTTCCCACCACTGTCGCCATCGCAGCGGGTGCATGGAACTATTGCTTTAATTACCATGTGTATAAGTACGAGAATACTTTAAACTAGAACATTTAGTTGCAACGGTGAACCCGTGATCGAGGACTGATACAAAGACTGACGATTGCATGTGTCTAACATAGGTACCTTTTTGAGTGTTAAATATAAGTCCTGTTCGATTCATAGGTTATAAGTCCCGTGTGCTACTTCACTTAACTCTCCGAGTCGTGTTATCGACGTAACCGTCGCCGCAGCACCGGACCTAATGTGTGAGCGGATTTAACTCTAGATATGGTACTGCATACATTTTCCATTTCTAGGCAACATGCTGTTTGAAATTACAATCTACCTCTTTATGTTTAAGACAATCATCAGTTTTGTTCGATGAAAACGCATTCAGTAAAGAAAATAGTTATTATAAATTTAGGAGTAAGGCAGATGTTTATATGGGACCAAAGGTAACATTGTTTTGATCGAGTTGAACAGAGGACGATGCATTTAAATTACAGATTATGATTACCCAGTTGGGAATAAACGGACATTTAAGTTACAGTTCATTTCGAATGTTAAATAAAGCAATGAACGTAACCCGGTTGATTTCTTTTACTATAAGTAGAAATATCTTTTTTGTTGCTTATAACAAAGTAAAATAAGTAAATTATCTATAAAATATATTGAAATATAAATATAATTCCATCTGACTTCATATATGTCGATCGATTTCAATTAACATCGGGGGAAGGCAATAAAATACGCTTTTATTTTGTAAAAATAAAACTTACGTTCATCATTTATGTATAGTAAATAAATATGTATATTATTTTTCTACTTATTCCAGTTACAGTTATAAATAAAGCAACATCGTTCAAGTATGCACATAAATATAAATAGTTACGAGTTGTTTAGAAGGGCTGTACATTCTTTACGGATTGTGTGGCCACCGGCGCACTGCCAGCGTTCCTTTTGCACGTTATGTTGAAACTATTTAGTGAGTAGCTTATGGTTATTGTGATAGATATAAAGTTGATTTAATTTCGAATCGTAGTCACTTCAAGTCATAATATGTAGGGGTCCTATTACGGTTGAATTAATTGTTAGAACGGACGCGAAGGAAATGTGATTTACGCATCATAATTTAAGATGTTAGATTAAAAATTAGTTGTAAAGTCTATTTGTTCCTATGCTGGAAATATTAAATTGACGAATTTTCATATCGAACGGCAAATAACTTGAGAAAATAAATACATGTATGAAACATTTGACAAATGATAATTATATCAAAATTTCCTTACTGAGTTATGCATATTGAGAATTGACATAAAGATATTTGCCGGGAACTGTACTGAACTGTACTTAAGAATTGTACACAATCGATATCTACACACCAGATACTACCATTTCATATATTATGTGATATCCATTGGTTTAAATTAAGGATTGTGTTGCGAGCTGAGCAAATTTACTTTTGATATAAACTATAGTGACGTTAATTTAATTGTTAGTAAGATCTTTATATATCCGTTTTTTAATAAACGTGTGGTATTGTTAATTAAGGATGTCATATGTCTTCCATTGATATATAAAGAACTGGGAAGTATTCTGGCACGTATATAAAAATCGCCAGATTAGAAACGCCCGAGTTCACAAAATGTTTTATGTAAATATAATGTTAGATTAAATGTAAATATAAACTTGTCTTATGCTGTAAGCATTTGGTGCCATAAGTTATTACTCTATGATAAAAGTATTTTGTAAACTTTATTAAAAAAAAGAAGATACAATTAATAGAAAATATTTAAGGAAGACCACATCTTACCCACTCGGAGACAGCAACTGTTAGGTTGTTTTATCTATACTTATATTATAAGAAATTTGGTTGTGGTTTGCCTTTGTATTAAGAAATTCAAAATTGGCATAGTTAAAATAGACATTTAATAAATATATATGTAAAACTATGTGGGAAAAATATACGCATTACGAATTAAGAGTTACTACATATATTATTGCTTATTTAGCTTTTGGACTGGCTTTTTGGTATAGTTTAGAATATTAGATATTGTTATTGATTAGAGTATGTTTAATGTATCTGTAAAAGAAAAAAAATCTTGATTTAATGTATATATTAATTATTAGTTAGCAGAGTAGTTCTCTGCAGAGAAGTGATCTTTATGTTTGTACGGCTGCGCCAGTCGCCCGATCTTGAAGCTAAATTCTAAAGAAACAAAGCGCAGAGTTGCGTTACTTTGATTTATATGTGATGATTACATTTAAGTTGCTCTTTGTATTGTATTATCGTTACGAGATGTAGATATTTAAAAAAATAATAAAAATCTCAAAAATTATCATTCTTTTTTGTTTTATATTTCCAATCTTCTAACATTTGATAATTTCAACAAACTCAAATGCACGCTTGTAGCCTAAAAAGGATAGACAGTCGTTACTGTACACTTTCGCATATCTAGCAGTCTTAACTGGAGGCAAAGAAATTTCCAACGTTAGCTGAAACTTTCAGAATTCTCCTAGAACTTTTGTTTTGTTTGAAAACATGGTTGAACTAAAATTACAGACAAAAAATATAAAAACAACGTCTCATTGATTACAACGTTTATTAACAAAAAAAAAAAAAGAAAATTTACAATTTTAGAACATTCGACCCACATTTTTGTGTCTCCTAATTTTATATACATTTAATTACATTGCATTAATTATTTTGAAAACAATATTTTATAGACTAAACAGCAAAAAGGCACGATATAAAATCATGTTCATTTAACATATATCCTTATAATTACAGACTTTGGAATAAAATTGATTAATTAATAAATTCATGTGTAATCAAAATGGAAGCCATTTTTGTTTATAGGACCGACATAATCTGGTTATTAGGTTATTTTCGTAGACGACCTTGTTGTGCGTAAATTCGATTTGCAGAACAAAGTTACTGTGACGTATAAATATGTACAAGCATCAAGACAAATTTAAACACAGTTAAAGATGTTAAGATTTGTACAATTTTTTTTTATCAAAACTATAAAATTTTAAGAGTTGAATTTAATAGGCAACGCTGAATGAAACAGGGCGTAATTACAGTATCAGAGAATTGTGAACGAATCACTAATACTGTTGGATATTATACAGATAAATAAAATTTTAAACATTGGCATTTTTTTATTTATTTTTAGTCAGTTAGCAATGCATCCGGACATAAACTACTACTAAGTAAGTATCTACTAAATGTAAATTCTAAATTGTATTTAATGGAATTGTCAATTTATTTAAAACACGTTTTCAAAACAAATTAAATACACACGAATTTCGAAGGAATGATATCGTATTTTTGTCGTTCGTTCGTGTAAACCGAAAATTATACAATAATAATAATTAAAAAAATGGCAAACACGAATTCTAAACGTCACCAATAAATAGTGTAGTACTAATATTTAACAGTAATCAATCACATTAAAACAATTTACATATAGTAAATTGTTTAATTCGTGGAACGGTTTTTATAAATAAAAAAAATAAATGCCTTAATTTTAATTCACACAACAATAAAAATTATTTTTAAATGACTTCCTATTGAAAAATATAGACAATTTCTATTCTCAATAAAAATATAATAAAAGCTGTTTAAGAGCAAATAACAATATATAATAAAATCACATGAAGATACGATAAATAAATTAATAATACATAAATTAAATAAAGTGAACGTTTTCGGTGCACTGTTAAATAGCAAGTGAAGGATTGGAAATGTCAGTATCAGTCCAATCGTAAAGTGCAGATGGCAAAATAATAAGTTTAACAATCTACACGACTTCTTACATGTTTCCGTTGGTCTAAGAGACAGGCGGTTCACATGTGCACTACTTTGGGCGTGCTCTTTCCTCGGAGCCAATTCAAAAGCACCGTGGAAGTGCTCTGAGTGTCCCGGGCTGCAAACAAATGTTAATATTTAAGTGTTAGAAGCTGTAGTTAAGAAGCTGTGTCATTTATTACAGCTCGACCGTTCAAGTCGCTCAAAGACAATAGGCCTCACATAGAAATATTTTATGCTTTGAGTGAGGTTCCGGAAGCCCAATTCCAAACCTCTTGCCCTTCCCACCCTCCCATTTTCTTATCTACTTACTTCCTCTCTCCACAGAGGCTAAACATAACAAGCTATTTACTTGTTAGCGAACTAGCTGCGCCCTTCCACTTCGAATACTTAAGATAATTAGTCATATTTGTTGAACACACCTTGAAAGTCATTGATACAAGTAGAAATGTCTTTTTTTTAAATTCATATATGTTACCCGCAATAAAATCCCTGTTAGTAAATGTAATATAAAGGTAATATATTTACATAAGGTGTGGTGAGCCTGGGTGAGCTCCTGCAAGGCCTCCGGCGGCAGGTGGGCGACGTCCCGCTGCAGCAGGCGCATGCCCAGCTGGCGCTGCTCGCTGTCGTGCCGCAGCGTCACGTCGCGGCTGTGCTTCACGGTGCGCAGCTCGGTCAACCTAATAACACCACTTTTTATTAAACACTTTTAACCCAACAAGAAAGTCTATGCCTATAGAAGAGATAACGTCAATATCGGAAGGTTACCTCTAGTCATGAATTATATTATTGTGTACTCACTTCGCTTGTAGTTTTGGTTTTTCTCCGTCGTAGTCGCCTATGCTGCTACTGCGCGACGCGTGGGGGCGGTGTGTGTCCACAATGTGTTGCTCCTTTTCTACGGTCAAAGTAGGTAACTCTGAAATGGAATCTTGACTCGGGACCGTAGAAACACCTTCCGTCGCTTTAGACCTCGGCTTCAAGTCCTCCAATGCTCGCAAGCTGTCGGACAGCCGCAATTGGAGCGTATCTCTCTCCTCCAACAACTGCGTCAGCTCCATCGTCAATTCTTCGCAACGTACGTCTCTCTGATGTAACATGTACAGCGCTATATCCAACTCGGCTCTGGGCACTGCGTCCAAGAGGTCTTTGTTAAACGTTTGTCTCGTTCTATCGCTCTCCTCGGTGTGCTTTGTATCCGAAGCGAATGTTACGTGCTTTTCAATTTTGCTACTCGAGGAACGTATTGTATCCTGCATATTTGATATTTCGTCTTTCAATGATATTATTTCTAGCTCTTGATTCTCCAAAGCTTCTTGCATTTCTGCGGATTTCATTGCATGTTCTTGTAAAACTACATTCAAATCATATACCTGCTTATTTAAGTTGGTGCATTCTACTATCTTTGCATTGAGAGCCTCGGACAAGCTGTTTTTCTCGTCTTCTAACTGCTTTTGAATATTATCATGTTGGTCTTTATTTTCGTGCATTTTTAATCGAATGATGGCCAATTCAGCTTCTTTTTCGTAAGTCAAGTCTTCGATTTTCTTTTCATATTCAATTAGATGTTTTCTTACATTCTCAAATTCTTCGTTGCGTTGTGATAAAGCAATAGTGTAGTCATGGGATTTCTGATATACTTCAGTTTCTTTTATTTGTAATTGTCTGCTTAGCTCATCGATTTTCGATTCAAATGTAGTTCGCAGTTCAAGCAGTTGTTGATTCAAATTATCATTAGTATTTCTCAAATTAGATATTTCTGACTCTAAGTTATTGATGGTAGCTTTAAATTCAGTTGATTGGATTTCGTTCAGCTCCGTTAGTTCCTTAATAGTTTTTTCATATTCTTCTTGTTGGACAAGCATCTTGTTTTCAAGAATTAATTTTTCATCTTCAGTTTCTGACCGCATCATATCTAACTGGTGAATTACCTCCGCATATTTATTTTGCAGACTAGTCAAGTGTTCACTTTTTTCTTGTAACTTGATTTGCAATGAGTTGACTTGTTCTATAGCAATAAGATTATTTGTTTCATCTTGAGTAGATGACTGGACTTTATCGAGTAAAAGCTCATATTTGGATTCAGCTGCGCTAAGCTCAGTTCTGAGATCATGTTCGATCCTTTGGAATTCGCTTTCCCTTTGTGACAAATGCTGCTTCCATAATTCAGCTATTTCATACCCCCGTTGATCGACTGCGCTGGACACAGATGAACGCAGCTCAGCAACAGTTGAGAGCAATTGATCATTTTCAATGTTTAGATGTTTTATTTTAGAATTTAGTTCCTCAATTTGTTTCTCATAGTCTTGTATAGTTTGCTTTAACTCCAAATTTTCATTTTCTAAATGGGCTATTTTATTTTTAGCATTTTCTAAACTATTACTCATTTCATTACATTTTAGCTCCATGGAATTTATCTTTTCAGACATGGCAAAAGCTTCTGATGCATTCTTTAAGTTGGAAGTGTCTTCTGTTTGTAATAAAGATTCTGATTTTAACCTTTCTAGTTCAGCAGACAGAGAATTTATTGTTTTATCTGCTTCTCCCTTTAATGCATTGATTGCAAGAAGTTCCAGTTCTAAAGTTGATATCTTTGTAATGAGTTCTTGTGTTTTCTCTTCATACTGCCTTTGATTTTCATCATTTATTTTAGATAAATCTTCATATTTAGTTAGAACTTCTCTGTGAGAAACTTCAAATTCATTTAATTTACTACTTAGTTTGGTAATATCATTTCTAAGAGATGTGTTGCAATCCTCGTTGTTAGTTATTTGTTTCTGGAGACTTTCACAATTTTCACAGATAGTTGATTTGTCTTGGATTTCCTGTAATACTTTTATTTCTTTTGAATATTCATCACACTGCTCAGTCAATTTCTTATTAACAACATTTAGTTCGTCAATAACTGACTGTAGTTCTTCATTTTCTTGTTCAAGTTTAATTATTTCTTCAGTAATCTGTTTGCTTTGCCGCGTCGTAGGAACTTCGTGTACAGGCGATTCTTTTGACTCTGTGGTCCATTGAAGTGACGATATTTTATCATTCGCTTGCATGCATTTGAATTTCCACAATTCTATTTCAGTATCCAATTTTTCTTTAATTTCCGTTAGACGGTCATTAGCATCTTTAAATATTTCATTTTGTTTTCTTAGCGTTTCTTTTTCACGTTTTTCCTTTTCCAAATCCATGTTGAGATCTTGTAACTGTTTTTCTAATAATTCTATGTTACTCGAAAGTTCACTTTCAATAGCTGTATCAAGAATGGATTTATCTGAAAGCTGTTTAGATATTTTAAGCTCGTTTGATAGTAAATCATTTTTAGCTTTTAATTCTTTAGAGATTTTAAGAACTTTTGATAACTTAACATTATTATTATCTAATTCACTTTTCAGTTTTTCATTTTCTTTTCTAAGTTTCTCGATTTGCTCATTTAAATATGAATATCCTCCTGAAATATCTTCAGTCTCTTCACCTTCAAATCCCCAACCTTCCTGAGAACTGAATGGATCTTCCGCATTTACATTTGAGTCTTTTTTGTAACAGTCGTAAGACTTTTTAGCTACTATAGCTGGCTCTTGAACTTCTTCATTAGATCGCACTCCACGTGAATGTGTCGATTGTACATGAGTACTCTCAGCTATTTTTTTAAGTTTTGGCTCCACATGGGCAACAAAGGACTCGGGTACAATTTGCGACTCAAGTGCGGCTAAATCAAAAGAACTTTGATCATTTAATTGTTCAATTGTTGAGGAGATGGTCATGCCTTCTGTTTTTGGTATAGACATTTCAAAAATGACTTTACTTTTGTCCGTTAATTGTTTTATTTGATCATCTTTTTGTAGCAATAAAATTTGCAAGTGTTCATTAGTTTCTTTGATAGATTTCAACTCTGTTGACATTAAATCTATTTCCTTTTCTGATTTCTCTAAATTTAATGACAGTTCTTCTATTTTACTTTCTAATTCTGAAACTTTTGCCACGTTGTTCGACTGTACCGTCTTAATATTATTTTCAAGGTCTGTAATATGTTGATTCTTACTATTAACAACAGCATTAAGTTTATTTATTTCACTTACGTACTGCTCTGTATAGTCTACTGTGGTTGAATTACTTCCATGGCTTTTTTCTACCAAGTTTTGATTTACGACAGACATTTCTTGTAAATTAAGGTTTAAGTTAACATTAGCATCTTTGTATTCTTGTAATTTACATTCCAACTGAGAAACGTGGTCGCTGAGTCTTTCATATTTTTCACTCAATACTTTTTTTTCTTTAATAGAATTTTCGATTTGTGTATTAAATTCTGACTCTAATTCTTCGATGTCAACTTTTTTTTGAGCTAATATCGTTTGGTATTCGACTGTAATGTGTTTAAGATTAGCTTCAAGGTCGTGAAGTTTACTTTGACATATGACGAGTTCAGACTCAGCTCTATCCCCTTTTTCGGCTTTTGTTTGCATATACACACAGGTATTTTGCAAATCTGCATAGGCATTTTTTAGGCGGAGAACTTCTTCGTTTAGATTTTGAACTTTGTACTGCAACTCTCGATTTTCGTTTTCTATTTCGTGAAGCCGCTTTTCGACTACTCTGTCGTGGTCAATAAGAATCGCTAATCTATTTACTAATTCATCTTCCTGGTGAACATATTCAATGTAAGCTTTCTGTTTTTCTTGTAAATGGTTATCTAGCTGATCGGCTTTACGCTCTAGAGAATGTCTGCTGCGTTCCATCATAGATATGCTTTCTTCCAAGCGACAAATTCGATTTTTATGCTTTTCGATTTCTGTTTGTAAATTTTCTATGTACAAATTGCATTCTTGAACTTTAGCGTCATGACCAAATTGAATCTGGGTAAGACTTTCTTTGTGTAATTCTAATTGCGAAGATAGTTCTTCAATAATGGACTGTTTTTGGCTTAGATCTGTTTCCAGGGAAGTTATTTTAGTAATAAGATTACTGCTATTTTTCTGTTCAACTTCGTATTCGACTAATTTATTATTTAAAGCTGCAATTTGATTTTTCAAATTATGGTTATCTTCTCTGGCACACGTCAATTCTCTATTTGACGTATCTAATGACATATGTAACTTAGACATTTCTTCAATCGCATTTTCATAATTTCTATGTACTGTTTGATTTTCTCCTCGTAACTGGTCCAGATCTCGAGATCTTTGTTCGTATAATAATTTTTCGTTTTGTACATTATAATATTCTTTTTCCAAATCCTTTATTTTGTCTTGTAAATTTGGTATAACTTTAACTTCTAAAAGTAACTTTTGTACCTCCAAATTTTTATCGTCGAGCTGCTTTTGTTTCTCATTATAATCAAGTTCTAAGTCATTATATGCAGCTGTTTTTCTTTTCAGGGTAACGGCCACTTTCTTAAGTTTTTCTATCAATTCTTTGTTCTTGTTTTCTAAAGTCGCATGACGCTCATTGAAATGTTCTTTATCTTGGCAAAGTGCGTTAAATCTTTGTTTTAATTCATTGCATTGTTTCTTTAATTCTTCTGTTTCATTGACCTTTTTAGATATTTCATTTCTCAGTTTCTCATTTTCTATTGATTCTTTTCTGAGCTGAAGCTTTATTTCATGTATTTCTTCGTCACGTTCCTTTGCTTGCAACATAATAGACGAAAGTTCCCCATCGTGTTTCTGTTGTTGTGTCTGTAAATCCTTAATAGTGCCTTGTTTTTCCGTCAAAGACTCTTGCATGTTCTTTAGTTCTATCTCCAAATCGTTACTCTTGATTTCTAGAGCACTTTTTACAGATAATACCTGAACCTTTTCCTCTTCTAAAGCTCTTATTTTTTCCTCACAATCTGCGACTTTCTTCTGATAAACCATTATATCCTTATTCAATGATTTGACTAACTCTGCGTTTTGATCTTTAGCCTTTTCTTCTTCCAATAATTCAATGGTAGACTTTAATTTTTGTGATACATCATTCAATTTAGTTATTTGATTGATATAATCTTTAGTTTCTTTATCCTTTTGCTGTAAAGAGTTACCATAGTTGCACATTTGCTTCTCATATTCCACCAAGAGATTCTCTAATTCGTGTACTCTGGTGTCGCGAGCATTTATGGCCGTAGAGTATTCTTGGTGGATCTTCTGCATTTCTTGCTGTAGTGAATCATGAGCCTGCTTATATTGTTGCTCAGATTCGACATCTTTCTGTGCAGTTTCTATTTCTCGTTTCAACTGAGAGTTCTCCTCTGTCAAATGTTTTACTTTGTTGTCGAGTGCAGCATTATTTTGCGCTAATTCCTTTTGTTTCTCTTGCTGTTCTTCCAATGACAATATTTTCATTTGACAATCGGCAATTTCAGCCTCACGCTCTTTAATGGTGCCCTTAAGTTTAAGAATATCTTTTGTCAATTGCTTAACAGATTTTGACCTGTTATTACTTTTATCACCAATCAATTTGTCATCATGAGGGGTTTCCATGCTTACTCCTTCTATGGCTTCTTCCATGATAGATGGTTTTGCAAGTTCTACACTTTCTTTCATAATTTCAATTCTTTCACGTTTAAGCTCTTCAATTTGGTTTTTCAATTCTTCGTTTAATAATTGGAGAGTATTCTTATCTTCATTTAAAATATCAATATTGTTAGTCAAAGTTACAAACTGACTTTTTAGTTCTGTAATTCTTTCTTGTAGGTCTTCGTTTTCAGCACACACTTTGTTCATTTTTTCCAACACTTCTTGTTTTTCCTGGCTAAATAATTCAACTTTATTTTTTAAGTCTACACATTGTTTAATTAGTTCTGTAATACTTTCTTCACATTCGCCTGGTTCACTCTCTTTAAATATCTCTGAAGTATTTTCGTCTTGTTTAGCTGCAATTGTTCTATTATACTCTTCTAGTTCTAATTTCTCCTGTGTGGTCAATGATTCTACCATTTCAATGGACTCCGCGGAACTAACTTTTTCAGCACTCAATTTCTCAAATTTATCTGTTAGTTCCATATTCTCTTGTATGTAGTTTTCTAATTTGTGAATTAAACTTTCCTTCTCTTCTTCTAAAGCTTTTATCGCTTTTGTTGATTGTTCTTTATCTAATTTTAGATTTTCTATTACAAGTTCTAATTCTTTTTTAGAAGCGATCAATTCATCGATTTGTTCTTCCATTTGCACTGATTTTATTTCAGAGCAAACATGATCATTTTGTAGTTGAGCCATGTCCGCTAATTTATCTTCCATTTCATCATTCTTTTGTTGCAGTACATGCAGTTCTGGAAAAATTAATACATTTTTATTGATTACTTCAATAAATAAGATGCTCAAAAATAATTAAATATAATAATAATGACAGTTGTACCTTGAACTAGATCGAATTTTTGTGTTTCTAATAAAGTTATTGACTTAAGTCTTGAATCTGCTAAGGTTTCTATTTCTACCAATTTCTTGTATACATCTGATTCAGTTACTGTAACATAAGAGTTCATATTATTATAAAAACATAACGAAATAAAGAATTTTACACGATTTCATTGATATAATTGCTTCTAATACGTGAAAAGGAAAATTTGTTTATTGTACAATTTTTATTTTAAAATGTAAATTATATCAGTGATGATTTGCTTAAAAGAGTACTTACATCTACCACTATCATAGTCAACGAGATGCAGCTGCAGATTTCCTTTTTCTTCTTCCAACTCTGCTACCTTTTGTGATAACTGATGCAGGTCTTCATTAAGTTTTACAATTTCAGCATTGGTGTCCGATACTCTGCTAAAGTTATCTATAGTTTTTTGTAATTGCTTCAACTTTATCTTATAATTTGATTTAACTTTAATCATATTTTTATTTGCTACATCTATTTCTTCATTAAGTAGATCGATTTGACTCTGTGCGGATTCCAATTTTCCTTTTAAAGTATTTATATCCTCGGATGCATTTTCAACAATTTCACTTTCTCGCATTTCCTGGGGATCAGAAGCGACTAGTGATTCCAATTGATCTGTACTAACAGCAACGTCAACTTTATTGTCGTCACATGTTGATGTTTCAATTTGCGCTTGGAAATTCTGGAGACTATTTTCTTTTTCACTAATTTCCAATTTCAATTTAGATATTATTTCATCTTTTTGTAATATCAAATATTCCTTTTCCAAGATATCTTTATTGAGAGATTGAACTAACATATCTTGTTTATCTGTATCACTTTTCACTTTAGATTTCTCTGTTTCTTGCGGTACAGGGTCAGTCGATAAATTACGCCAAGGAGATTTGCTTTTGGAAGCGGCACTTCTCCCTCCTTTTCGCGAAGGATGGGGACTAGTGGACGGTTTTTTCGCCGGGGAACTTGATGTTGCTTTTTGATCCGGATTCACAGAAGCAAGTTGATTCTCTAAATCCTTATTAGTTTGCCTCATTTGGCAATTTATCTGTTCTAGTAATTCAATTTTTTTCGTCAACTCCTCCATATTAGATATCTCAAGAGTTCCTTTTTCTTCTGCGAATTCTTTATCCCCCACGTGCATCGCCGCTGATGACAATTCATCAACACTTTTCTGAGTCGTAGCTTCAATTTGCTTTTGTAATCTTAGAATTTCTTCTTTCTTCAATTCTAGTTCATCAGCTAATTTCGAATGTGCTATACTTATCTCAAAACGAGAGTTCTCTAATATTGAGTTGGCCTCCAACAAACTTTTTATCTTTTCATCTTTATCACCAATCTGCTCAAGTAGTCTCTGTTTTTCATCTTTCCACTCAGTTTCCATTGCAATAAAATTTGATTGCATCTTTGTCATCTGCTGTCGAGTATCTTCGAGTAAGTCTAGAGTATCTTTTTCTGTAATCACCAATGAATATTTGCATAAGTCATTTCAAAGTCAAAGTCAAAGTACTAAATAACACTAAATGACAATCTTACCTTTCTTACTTAAGCTATCGGTTATTAAAGTGGTAGCTTTATTTTTAGCTTCAATTATTTGGTCCTTTTCGTTTATTTTTTCTTGTAAATCTAAAATTGTAGTCTCCAGGGCTTTAATTTTTACTTGCATCACACTTACAGAGTTTTCTTTTTCTTTAACAGTATTTATTAATTTGGCAATGTCAGAATTATCAACACTCTGAAATTAGGTTTTAAGATTTAAAAAAAAAAATTGACATTGGTCTTGATTTGTCGAAACGAGATATTGACATGGTGTTGTTATACAAGAATAAAATACATACAATAGCAGGTCATAAGTATTAAATAAACTGTAGAAATTAATTG
>JAABKM020000028.1:2082803-2102460 GCA_016277805.2 Papilio aristodemus | reverse complement strand
AATTGTAAAAGTCTGAATTTTCAACTTAGGTAAGCTGATACTTTTATTATCCAGAATTTTTTTTAACATTCAATTGTTAAAAATATTTATCATCGTACAGTCATTTTCAATAACTGCCATCGATGCTAATTCAATTTTCCTCCCTAATTATAACGATGGCGGCGAAAATCATTTATTGGTATTAAATTAAAACTCACCAGCGCGTTCAAATGCAGCGAGGGTACAATTTGTTCGCTGCTAAATTAGACAATAACCACCAAATAACCTGCCAATGATTACCATGATTATATTTAATACTTTGAAATAGGCGTTCATTTTAAAATAAACTGCTTTTAATAAATATACGCATATTTATGATCACTTTTTACCGTAACTTTAAAATGTACAAAGGATAGTTTTATATAAATAATAATTTTTATTAAATTACAAACGTACTTTATAAATCGGAACAGCTGTGGTCTCGGTACGTTAAGCATTTATCTAATAAAACATCGTTGAAACGGGTTTATCTGACCGCTTGACATATGGTCTCAGTTATCTGACCCTAGGGTCTGCGGAGAAAGCCCTCTAGATCCGATACGACCTGTCTGACGGGTATCAGTGGCATACATTCAGGCGGTACTGAGACTGAACTCATTGTGTTCTATGGCGGAGGGGCGTCGATAATTGTAACCGATTTGTTACCATTTCTGTCACTAGTAATTATAACAAATGAATTATTCTTATTACAGTACAGCGGGTACAACTAGTTATCTTATAAAGGAGTTTACTGTAATGCCATTTTAATTTTATTTCTTGTAAGAAAAAATTACAAAGATATTTACATAACTGATTCTTCGAAGTGTTTGTTGAACGTGCCTTGGTTTCTAAAAATACATTTTCCTTTTTCGGAATATTTTTCTGATTTTTAGGAACACGTAGTTTTTTTTAAACTAAGAGTAATGAGTAAACAACTGATGTTACGTGATTACCGTCACCTATTAATATATTGATAGGTGACATACGCAATCCTAGTTTTTGCATGGAATAAATGTGAAAAAGAAGAAGGCCAAGAAAGAATTAGGAGATTGAGAATCCTTGCTATGGGCATAGGTTTGCTTATTCACTCTGCATTCTTGTGGCTTGTAGCGTAGCATGGACACCATAAGAAAGAAGAAATATTTAACTGTGGACATAGTAGCTTAACATGGATAACGTGAAGAAAACAATTGTTCTTCCTTATGACTAAAACATAATCGGTTCGAGTTTAATCGTACAAATGGTAGGGGAATCCTTATCAAGTTAACGACATTTGGCAAGTTACTCGTAGTTATTTCAATCAGGAATCCTTGACTTCGGATGCGGAGGGACCACTTTGCTTTCGTGACTCAAATAGCAATTAAATTTTAATTGGTAACTTCAATACCAGAATCAATTTATTTGCTTTAAAACTTCTGTTAACTTGTCATTGGTTAACGTCATGCAAGAATAATTTTTTGTTAACACATAAATGTTCTATTTTCAAATCTTAGTAAAACATTCAGAATAATATATTATTTCGTTATTTAAGATTCTCGATTAATACGCCGCAACAAGTTGTAGTGTTTTTTTAATTCATAAATATCGGTTGAGTGTATGTTACATGGTTCGAAAAAAAAACGTAAAAGCTCATATATTTTTCATTGTACTTTTTCAGGAAACATGTCTTAGTATCTAGTGCATGTCTCTCCAGGTGCGGTTTTAGGATTGAAAAAAAGGAAAATTCTTATTCCCATGACCCGGTTTTGTTCCTGCGAGGAAAAATACCGTCGATTCCAGGCAACGTATTACAAAAAGCGTTCCTTCGTGTCTTACATCAGAACAATACGTTCATAAGCCAAACATTATTGATAAAACTTTTTTTTAATTAGATTTGTTCACTCGGGTGGACAGATAGAGAAATAAAAAAATCTAAGTGCTTCGCAAATAAGCAAGCTTTCTAATAATGAAAGAATTTTTTGATTCGGTTTAGTACTTTTTAAGTTTTTCCAGAATAAATAAGTCATTAGATTAAAATGTTCTTAATGAAAAACAACACATTAATTATACAAAAAAAAAACATTAATACATTTTGTGCAAGCAAAGTAATAATTATGTAAATAATCCCCTACAGCACTTCACTGTAGGGGATTATTTACATAATTATTACTTTAAAGGTATTAAACGCTCTTTGACTTAACTGATTGTCGTATGTACATCAAACAATTCTCTCAGTGCTCTTGCAAGGTTGGAATTTTAAGTGATTCAACCTTTAAAAGTGAAACGTTTCGTTGCAAATGAAAAGAAGAGAAACCCTTAGAAGCCCTTCATAATAATGTAGGGTCATTACTGTAATCTAAAAACCCTAGATCAGCTTTCTAAGTAGTTGAAAGCCCAAGTCTATAAATACTGTTGTGAAATTTATTCACATTTATAATATTGATTCTGTAGACAAGAAAATTAATATACCTTACACCTCTTGTTCCCGAAGATGTGCTCCCTACTTTTCGCAGTGTTTATCCGTCCCATTATATAATAGTAGGCGAGTCTATAGTCATATCGCGGACAAATTCCAAACTCCTGGTTGATATCGAATTGAAAAATTCAATATCACTTTACCCGACCCGGAAATCGAACCCTAAACTATGCAACTGTGCCGTGATATAACTAGGAGGCTAGTACTTTAGTACTTGGCTTGAACTAATTTTACATGAAATGTTTCTAATAGGATACTCCACATGAATTGTTAATCTAAACTAACTTTATGAATATGTCATCTCTATCTAACTTGATAATTTTACATGAGACGCATATATAACACAATGATTAAAGTATGTTCAAAACGTTAATGTCCTTTTTAGAATGATAGCGACCACCATTGAAGACGTTAGCACTGTCGAGTGTGAATAAGATTTACGGTTTTCTTTTAATGACTTTCTTAACGATCCTTCAATTCCAAAGAATCATTTCGTCGTTTCTTTCCAATTGAGCGGCAAGGGTTTTATTTCATTAACTGTTATTTGTTTTCACTTTAATGGCCTCAGCCGACCCACATTTCGGCCGTCATTCAAATTTACGTCATTCACGTTTACGTCAAAAATGTGATATAAACGTTCAAGCTATATTTTACGACACCTAAGGTAAAAACTTATATGAAATATCGTCTTCAACTATTGTCCTACAATTGTCTTCCATGCCAATTTGAATTTTAATGTAATAACGCAAACAAAATATCAATTCAAAACTTGCCGAGAGTTTATAATATTCCTAGCACGATTTTAAGGAGTATAATTTTAAGTGTGTGTTATGTTTTGCAATAACAACTAAATTAACTATTTTAATTAAATAGATCTAAAACATTTCACTATTTAAAAAAGTCTTATAAATTTTCATTAATATTTTGGTATAATCCTATTCAATATGAATGTGTGTACGATATGCAATCAGATTGAGTAAGATAAACCTTTTAAACCTTTTACGACCTCCATAAATTACCACACGATGAAATGCGAAAAGAAACTTGTTTCACCATACTCTGCTTCGTTTAATTTTTAATATAAATCTGCTAAGCGGTGAGATCGCCCGTTATTAGACTGTAGACATTAATATGTTTACATACCTTCATATTTTGCTTCAATTTAAATCAGCGTAGTGCGATTATAACTAAGATTTCGTTGCTATATTCGGAATTCGATATATCTATCCTTATAGAGAACAGGCAAAGAACAAGTAACGGATTGTTAATTTTAACTGTACCTATTTACACACCATCAACAAAGCATATTATTACAACTGCTGACCATAAAACAAAACAAAAGTAAACATAATTAATGACTTTATAAGGGAACGTTTCTGTTTTTGTTTGGTGAATCGGTTGATGTAATATCCAGTAGGAATTTCAAGAAATCTTATACGTATAGTTTATGAAATCATGTTTGCCTAAAATTGACTCGGACAACCCCTACGGGGAATAGACGTGAAATATGTCATTGACCTAGCTGTATTTCATTTAATTTCTTTTACTTTCGTGTTATCGCTGCAACTGATGTTTCCTTAACCAACAGTTAGTTCCCGTCGTTTTGTTATTCTAGATTTAGCTTTGCACGAATAAACATTAGTGACGGCAAGTTAACTTGTTGCGGACGCGCGCAGAAACTATTTGCGGCTCGTTCTTATCCATTACCTGCCTAGACTAATAATTTACTTTGATCATAAATCACAATTCTTTTATTTCTATTTAAGGCAAATTAACTTTAAATAAATTTTAAGATAATATATTATTTTCTCAGATTTTTGAAATATGTTTATGTAGATCAATATTTTACATGGAAGTTCATTGAATTGATTTCAATGATGAATTTAACATAAAATACGCTACTTTTGAGTATTGAATGATTTCTATTGCAAAAAGTCTGTTCCCCTCAACTTGAAACTTTTCGAGACATCTCGAATGAATACCTACAGCTTTCACTTATTAGGAGTCGATTTACGTGACGGCAATATAATGTATGTTAGCATCTTTGGTATTGAACTTATAGAATTTCCTGCTACAAGAGATATACAGTAACGTTGACAAGCTAATAAATAAATTGAGTGTTTGTATGATACGTTATTAGTAACATGACACGTTGGTCATATTTAATAAATGTGTTTGGTATTGGCAACACTGTGGGCAGGAGTCGGCTCGTATGAGCCCACACTTGACGCGACACGCCGCGCTAATTTCACGCCGGTTTGCGTCGACAAGCAGACGAGAGCGACCTCTAAATTACACCACAAGAACGGGCTAGTGCGTTTGACGAGTGGTGAGCATATTGCTTAATTAAAGGGAAAATTAAATCTCGCTGAGAAAGTTTTGATATGTGTTTTAGTTTTGTGCCCAGGTTTTGTTTATCCGGCTTGAAGGTCCAGGGAGAAACAGATAAATTTTAAAAAATAGACAAAGTAAAATATAAAAAACGATTTAATTCCCAAGAGAGAATAAAAAAATACCTTCAGCCATGGTTTATCTGGCGTTAGTTTTTTATGTGAAGCCTAACAAACTCCCCTTTTCATTGCGATGTTAGTTTATGCGTCTTACATTTACAAAGCAAATAATTTAAAAGACATTCAATGATTTTAATTTAGATAATATTGATGAATTTGTTACAAAGATGTGCGTTTTGTCTGTGTTTCTCTCAAACTCTTTGGCTAAAGCCAATTTAGAGAGATGATTTTGTAAACAAAGTTACGCATGGGTGTTACCTACAATTCCCACGTTCTTAGGATATAAAGTATTTATATAAATTCCTCATCACATTTCATAAAGCGGTTTATGGTTAAGTTAATGCTAGTATATGGTTCAAGAGAATGGATAAATGTCGGATACGAATCCACGTTCATGTTGTGTATGATTTGAAGTCCGAACGCTTCAAAATAAAAATAAAAAACAGAAATAATATATATTAGGTAAGAAAGATCAGGTACCTGCCATGGATACCACATCAAAGATACTTTCACATAACCTCAAGCGTATTTGTAATAAAAGGGAGAATTCTACTCCGAAGCAATTTTATTATTACACGTAGCTGTAACAGATGCTCACATGTTAGAAAGGGTAATAGTGATATATCGCATCACATCTGAACCTTCAGGAGGGAGCGGCCTTCCTGTTTTGTGTTTTACGGCGGCGGCTTGTGAATTTACGAACAAGGTTTTATTGATGGACATATAAAACGGAACGCCGTTTTGTAGTACTGATCCCCATCTAAATGTATTCATATATTTATATATGTACATAAATAATTACCGCGGCGACATATATAAAAAGGTAGCGATTAATAGCATTCAGGACCTAGATCTTGTTGGCTGTTTGTGCGCGATACTATTCAGCTATAGTATAAAAACTTTAACAGTTCAAAACCAAAAAGGCATTTTATATAATTTTACATAATTATTTTGATATAATGTTACACATATGTCCACAAAAATTCGCAATCCACTTCTATTAATTCTTCTCATTTCATTAACGTTTTGTTACTTCAAAAGTTAAAACTGTTTGATGTGGCCGATCATCTCCCCAATCCTCACGGTCGAGTCCGCTGGTAATATATTACTTAACGGGCTATCACGCCTCATAAATCAAATATTACGCCGTCAGGTTCCGTAAAGTGGGGAAGTCGCCTATTTATAGAGCATGATTCGGCAGAACTCGTCGCGATAAGATCCTTTGTTGCCGACACGGTTTAAGATATTCCGATAATTTGGTGGGTTCGCTGAATTTTTTTATGGTTACCGCAACTACTTGCTTCAATACCAAGCAATTATCGAAGGATGTCTAATCGATTACTATTAATACTTTTATTCTTTCTACTAAGCAGGCTTGCAATTTTTATTGGGTTCCTCTTAGCAGGAGTTTGTTTATTTTTCCGGCCATTTTTCTTGGTCAACTGCTAGATTTTGTTTCGTAATAATCAATCAATCCAATATGTATGTACATTTACAAATCAAACCATACTATAAGGAAATGTATTATTAAGATGTACAATGTATCCACGAGTGACAGTTCTATCAAATACTGGAGCATCTCAATTATGCTGATACTTCTAAGAATATTCATATATTAAAATTTTATGGATCGCTATTGCTTCCTAAATTTTTGGTGCTAACCAAATTTGTCAAAGCATCTGCATAGAATCGGAAAATTTGCAAGACGCGAACATAATAATAATGTTTAGATTTTAAAATTCTAAACAGGCCTCGAATACATTTAGCGGCTTAGGATAAGGTACGACGGCACAAAGCCGCGGGTCTCACTCAGTTTTGCTTATTAATATTTACGAGGACTGTCGCCGGGAAGACAGGCAAAGTTTGTTTTATGCTAATACTCGATTCTAGTTCTCGCTTCTAAGTCTTGAAGCTGAGCGAGAGGACTCGCGCCGCCTTTGTTCTCGGAGCTTATGGCTTAAACTGCGAGGAAGTGGTACACTTGAATGTAGTTTTGTTTTGAAATTTGCGATGTCATTGTTCAGATTATCTATGGTTCTCAGAAGTTATAGCTAAATGTTGTCTTGTCAAGTTTTCTTATTGATGTCGTAGATAAGTAAATCGTGACTGCGGATTGAATTTTGATCTTCAAATGATAACTTTAATTTACAAGTTCCGTTCGTCAAACTACCTACATCGTTGACCGTCACCGCTTACTTATAATTAAAATATATGTAGTGGTTATGAGACCAGAATCAGTTATACTTGCTATTTACATTTAGCTATAATTAGACAAACATTGTATACAGTAATGGGAATTAATTTTTAATTAAAAAAAGTCAAATGTGGTATAATAGTATAGTAAAAGTGATAAATGTCTTGTTAATTAGGATTTCGATCTATGTTCAAGGCCTTGCATGAAACATAATTCTGAATCACTTATTTGCATGGGGACCGACCATTGGCTTCCTAAATGTAGGTTTATTAGGTAATTTACTAGGCGTATCTGCTATTCCCCGGTGTAGACATTTTATTAACTATTATATATATTTTAAAATATTTCATTTATTCTTTTTAGAACTTTTTTCGACCTATTTAGATTAAGTCGTTTGTCTGCAATGAATTTACGCCATTAAATTTATTGCAATAAAAATACATGGAGTTTGCTGTATTTTATTTAAATAAAATATCGTATAAAAATAATTATTCTTTTATTACGTTTTTATTATGATAATTTAAAAAAAATATGATATAGCGATGTACAAAAATATATTTCTGTCGTTAAATTATAACAATTTATTATCCTAAACCAACATAGATTTGGATAGTTATGTTTTATTTTGGCTTTTGGTCACGCGAGATCCCGCGCTCTGTCGGAAACGTTTGCCGCAAGACTCACTGCCATTGTTTTATTACAAAAATACTTTTACGACTTCACTTTCTATTTTCGGGTCACCATAACGGCGACATTAACCGTTCAATAACAAATCAATATCCGCATTGAGAAATATTAGTTATTAGGCCTAGTTTGGATGATAGTTCAAAATTAACATAACGAATATTAAATGAATGAATGAATAAAGAAAATAAGGCCGTTACTTGTTCTCTTAACATTAATAAATTAGAACTAAGAATTCAGAATTTTATGAAGAAAGACATTAAAAATCTATATACATATAAACGATTAAATATTAATTAATTAAATTATTTTCATATCTTTCCCACCTGGACACCGCGAATTTTGCCTACTCCGTTATACGTGACCATTTCCCGCTTTATTGTTTTGCGACAGTCGTCTCTATGATCAAATAAAGCTTTCTTTGTTCCATACACTGAAAGAAAGATATATTAGTCTCAGAATGTCTGTCTGTCTTTGTCGAGTCCTTATTATATATCGTCAAAGGCTATATTCGACTCAATTATTTAACAATATCGACATGAAAACTTGTGTTATTATTTCTTAAATATAAATGTAATTTGTGACTTCTTACACTTTTACAAATACTTTTAAAGTATCTGTATTTTAATTTGAGTTTATTAAAGAATAATTTCGGTGGATTTTACATAAAATTTTTATATCTCGCCGAAGTTTGTGCCACAAAATAATTTACGTTACGTATGGTTGTAATTTACACTTCAAATCATGGATTATATTAAAAACGTGTCTCACGCCTGTATTCCCCGAAGGGGTAGGCAGAGGTGCAACAAGTGCACCCACATTTCGCCATATGTTTTTCCGTCCCATAATGTGATAGGGGGCGAGCCTATCGCCATATCGGGCACAAATTCCAAACTCCGGGCTGATATCAAGTTGCAGCGGTACCATATACGTAATGCGTGATACCACTGCGCCACCGAGGCAGTTTAATTAATTATATTAACTTACGATTTATTATTGACGGTACTGGAAACCAGTCAAAGAAACTTCAACCAGACGGTACAAGCAATAGCATTTAATTATACTTATCACATTATTCACGACTACTAAGCGCTTTTATCACTACTTTATATGAGTATTTATTTACGTTCATTACAGTTTGAACGCAAAATGAAAATTGAATGGTACTATGTTTAAATTGAATTAATTTTTTACACTACTAGTAATAGTTAAAAAACACATCACATTATGGGACGAAAAAAGCATATGGCGAAATGTGGGTGCACTAGTTGCACCTCTGCCTAACCCTTCGGGAAATACAGGCGTGAGATATGTTTTTTTTAGTAATAGTTACAAGTGTGAATGCGTGAGAACTATTTCTTTAATTAATTTAATGTGTAAATCGATTAACTTTTACAGCCGCTGTAAATTTGTACGCTACATCATTTTTCTAATTGGATATTTTAATGAGATCGGATTCAGAACGCGAGGCGTTTAGAAATGTCGTTTAAGTTCGGTCATACGGGCCGTTTGATAAAATCTCACAAAGCCAATTGCCCTTCGTGTTTGATTAATTAACCACAGATGCTCAACTCGAAATTATCACGTGAGAAAGTAGGGCGGAGAGCGTTGCGCGAGGGAGATAACGATATAGATAAAGATAGAATGATTTGAAAACTATTTACGGATGTTTTCCAAGTCGCTAAAAATAACACGTTATAAACTTCCCCGGCCCTTGAGAAATATTTATTGTTCGGCTTTATAATTTTAAATATTCAGCGACGCTTGGGGTTTATTTAGCTCAAAATTTAAGTAACCGCCAGATAAGTGGATCACTTTCGATGAGTAAACTTTGCTATCTATTTCCATTAGGTTTTTGTAAACATTATGTTAGTCACTTTTGCAGCGGACCGCGGGGGCAGCCCAGGCGGCGGCAACTTTAACTGACTTTATCTCCGCAAAGACTTTGAATAAACTAGCTAGATAGTTTATTCACCAAAGCAATTTATCAAAGTAAAATGATTATGAAATCAAAAGGAGAAAGCGACCAGACTTAAGGAAAGTATGTAAAAGAGGTTGCTATTGATTATAAGAAAAGAGAGGAAAATAAGAAAACTTTAAATGCCTTTATCATCCGAAGACTTCTAAAACGGACTTATATTTACCAAAATATAAGACAATCTATGTAACGTAATATCTAAGTTACATACAATAGTTTGTTTTTTCTATCGTAAGAGTTAAGGAGAAACGTAATATGACCAAACACGAGCTTTAATTTTTATCTTATAACAAAAGTTTCTTAAATTTTATATTAAAATAACTTATTAACTGGCAGCAAAGTCCATACATCATCTGTCATACAAGTAAACATAAAAAAAAACAAAGGCTATCTTTGAACATTTCATATAATGTAATGTGAAAATATTTTTCGTGTAAAAGTCGTATATTCACGACTAATAAAATAACTTGACGATATCCGTCGAGACTAATTGCATTTTGTGTCGGCGTTTTATCGACGTAAATACGTTATTGCTTTTCGATTTCTATGAAGTTAGGAATTCGTTTAAGCAAAAATGGTCGTTCGCGGAATGGAATTTAATGAAGTTTGTTTTCAATTAAGCGACATTCTTTTGTTACGGCCCGACTTTATTTGTCACGTTTATCTGCCTACAATAAATATGATATATAAAAATTATAAAGAAAAATTTAACAATTTGACGATTATTTATATACATACTTTTACTTTCTCCTTAAAATCTAGTCTATAAAATATAAGAACTAGGAACAGAATAGTCCACGTCTATGGCATAGCTATGACCTTATCTACCCCAGGACCAGATAAAAAGAAAAACTTGGGTTCGCCGTCAATCTTCGTGCGGATGCTAATCCAAAGTGAGTTTGGTTAACAGAGAAATTTGCTATAATATTGTGGCTCCCGTTCAATAAAAATATTTTTATATTAAGGAATGTAAACTGTGTAAAATAACTATCATTTGTGTATTAGTAATTTTTTTTAAACACACATACCGATGAATTACTATAATTTAAATAATTTAAGAGAAATAACCTTGTAGTATTTGTTTTTATTGTTTTCCTTTAACGGTATTTAATATAATATAATATAATTAGCCGTTGCTTGTAATAGATAGCAGAGTGAAGAGGGCTCGTAGGTACGCAGACCTTCCTGTGTAGTGGTATTGTGCGAGAGAGGTCTGAAGATGTCTCCGACGCCTCTCCACGTGTGTCGTTAGAGCTCGGCCGCCGAGTGCGCTTTACACATGTCATGAAGACAGGACGCGTGTCGTTATGTGCGTATTCAAAGTTATTCTTTACAATTTATTCATTAAACATAATATAAAACTGCCTCGATGGCACAGTTGTTTCAAGTACATTATTTATACGGTACGGCAACGGGTTCGAATCCCGAGTCGGGCAAAAGTGATATTTGTGTTTTTTCTACTCGATATTACCTAGCTGTTTATTCATATTAACCACTTAAAAGTTACTTTATCATCAAGATTTGTTCGACTAAAGGCACTCTAATATAACCGACAAACTTGGTAATTGTCGAATATTAGTCAAATAGCTTTAACTCCATAATGTATCCGTTTATTGCAGTCGCGGTTAAATGATACGTTTACTGTGATTATCTTGCTATACAAAACTAAACTCTATTTTTAACAGCATTTGGTTTATTTTAGGTTATTTCACTTGTGTATACTATGAGATTGCTCGGTTCGGACTTCGGATCGTTTGGTCAGCAACTTGTAGTGATAAATAGATGTTAAATATTGTTATTGCTTGTGGGTAAATGTAATAATAAGTTATGAACTTATTCAATAAACGAAAGCTAAATAAACCTACTCTCTATTAAGGGAAAAGTCCAACTATTTATTACGTATGCAAGTGAACGCTAAAATAAAGTAACATTATTATTTGAATTAAAAGAAGTCCTAAGTTAATAATTTCTTTTTTATTTAGAAACCCGAAACTAAATTACCACTATAACAGACATTACATTAAAATATTACTCTAACTTTCATTCTTATTCTTAAATTTTACGAGTTCACAACTCCATTCTTCTCTGTTCTCTACTCTTGATTTCACATCTTGATACGACCAGCAGCAAGCTGACTTTCATTAAAACCTTCTTTTCGTACGATTTTCGTCCAAAATGGAAAACATACGGTTTAAAATTATATTTAAATAGTTTACAATGAAGAATTCAAGCAGATGTTGTCACATAACACTTCAGAAAATATTTCTTTGTAGTAGCTATATTTAGTAAGGACGTCTTGATACAATGATTGTTGCAGTACCCGGTGCAAATCAGTGCGGGCCACGTGAGCGACCGCGCGGCCCCTCTCCGAGTCCGGTCATAAATTTAAATTGACATTAATGGCCCCCTGCATAGGTGTGCGCATTTACCGGCACTAGGGAGACGAACAAACATAAATACTGTATTATTTATACATGCACATAATAGTATTCCGGAGTTTGGAATTAGTGTCCGATATGGCGATAGGTTCGCCCCCTGTCGTATTATGGGACGGCAAAACATATGTCTTATTGTGGGTGCACTGGTTGCACCTTTGCTTATCCCTTTAGGGAGAAATGAGGAGAAAAATGAAGTGAGAATTACGAAATTGTGAATTTTCTAATTTCTTAACAATTAATTAAATTTCTATATGTCTATCCTTCATTTTATTCCCCTGAACTATAATTACTCTGCAACTGTGATTACAGCGCAGAAGAGATACAGAGATGGATTAACTTACACGCTATAGCGTCGAGTAGAATTTTTAATTAAAACAGTTCCAAGCTTACAAACATATGACTTTTACAGGAAAGTAATACGTACGCTTCATTTCTATTAATTCCACTAAGAGTAGCCTACTTATTTAGCCTATATATTTTTATATAGATAAAATTTTACTCTGAGTTGAAAATCATAGATTAGTTATAAACCACACTACCGTCAGAGTACAATCTTGGATGCGGTTCTAATCGAGGAAGAATCTTTTAAGATTTTTCTTAATGTTTCAAGTTTTTGCAGATTTGGCTGCTTTAAATTCTTTTTAATAGTTGAAAAGTCGATTGCTTTCGATAATTGTAGTCATTTAACATAAATAGGTGAATTATAAAAAAATATTATGTCATTTGACTACATTTAATGTTAGATTATTTGTGATGGCAAAATTGTCAATTTCCTTCGCTCGCAGCTTCCACCCGAGCCCCCTCCGGGACTGTTCTTTTTTACGGATGCATATCGAGTGATTGTATTCATTTAAAGTCCCCTTCACATGTATATATGTAAGTATTGTATACATACATGGAAAAACCGCAACGAAATCTTCCCACGTGATTCGTGGAGCTCGTAGTGTAGAGCTTCTTTTGGTGCTATTATTCTATCAATTTCGCTTCGAGAGGCAGCGTCCTGTCCCGCCCTCGTGCTTGCAATAATAGGTACGAAATTGCAGCAATACATGTGTCATTGAATTAGAGCGAGCAAAGCCGAGCTGCGACTAAAAAAGCTAATTCAGTGTGTCGCCGGCGCGCTCGCCTCGTTGCTCGTTTTAATATCTCTACCTTACTAAATAGTAACATTAACATATCATGGTCTGATTGTTATCAAATATAAGTTTGTGAAGTTAATTGTGGAGGATAATAATGAAGATAACAGAGTCTTTGGTGAATGGAAATGAAGCAGCTACGGAAGAAAGGTACTTGATATATAATTCGGTTTCGGGTGGAAAACGGGTTGTACCTTTATTTTATATTTTTTTTTCTTTGTATGACCTCTGTAGAATTTATTTTAGTTTTTGCATAGAATTTAAAATCACCTTATTCAAGTTCGTACAAGTACGTTTATGTACATCTCAAATCGAAATAAATATTTGTCAGTGTTTTTCTTCGTCTTCGTGCGAATTTTAATGGATTTAGTTTTTTTTTAAGTTTTCAAATAAAGTTAACAGGAAAGTTAAGGAGGCTAAAACTCCAGACAATCAAGATCCTGACACTGATAAGTCAACGAGATTTTGTTGCAATAAATTATTAGCCTATTTTCATTAAATAAGCAAAGTAAATTAACACCATTTTACTACGAGCGTTCACATTTTTGTGTACATACAGAAAATACGTGATCAAATTATACGCAGATATTTGTTTGAAATAATTTAAAATGAAAACGTACTTTATTATTTACTTTTGTTGAAAGGGTTTTGATTAATTGGACGAGCGAAGCGTTAATTCGTGTTTGTCGACGCGTCTTTCCATGTAAATTGACATAAACAACAATAGGACGAGGTGTAGAGCGGGATGGCGGCAATACTCGCGCCAGTAACGTGCCCCTCGCCCTACTTCCTGTTGTGTTTGCTCCTTCGGCGTTATAAACATTAGGTCGTCCCAAATACAACGCCGGGGTCGTCGAACTCTCAACGCCGGAGAAACTTGACAGGGGTTGGATGGCGATTAATTTTAAAATGCAACAAAATGTGGCCGACGCACGCGATACACGACTCACAGTAAAGTAGTGTCCAAACTTCTTGTAAACATAGTTGGGTCTACATGAAAACAAGTGAGCATCGCAATTCGATCTGTACATGTTTGGACTTGAGGTTAACTCAAAGTTACAATTTTTAAAACCCGCGGCTTTATGTAGTAAGACAGAAATTGAGTACAATAATTATAAGTGGATATGCTTTACGTATTTTGTAAAGGTATCTCATCTCTATCATTGTGAAAATGAATAAGTTAAAAGTTGTAACAATTGTAATAAAATTTAACGATGTCCACGATCCTGTACGTAATTTGTATACTGTAGGGAAGGACTTTTCACGGCGACAGTGAACACTTTCTGACGCATCGCTCTAAAACAAACAAGACTTCGGCGCAGCAGGACAAAAGTTACAAATGAGGCTTGCAGGCTGAACGCTTCCGCGCTCTATTAAACGAACTTTTTCTTTTCACCACGCTCTATTTTAATATTGCTTTTAATTTTTAGCAGGTATAATAAATAAATAAATATATTTAATAATCTATTATAGTTGAATATAAAACATAAAACGAAAAAAAAAACTGTATAGTCCTATGAACTGGGTTAGAGATTTGATAATTCCCTACTCGGGAGGTTGTTTATCGCTTATTAAAATTAATTCAAATGCCATAACATAATTTTACGTCTATACAGTTTTAATACACCTTTCAGTCTCATTCTAGTAGTATAAAATATTAATATCTGTAGATACAATTATTGTAGTTTTAACTAAGCTAGCGTGTTGATAAAGACACTAGTAGTTGTGATCAATTTAAAATACGCATTGCGAAACTGCGGTCGGTAGTAATGAGTTAAATGTTTTGGTCTCGCGATAAAAGCTTCATCGATATTCATAAATTCTACTTGTACCAGGAAGTTTGGAGAGGAGCGCGATTTGATCGATCTAATTTATGGATATTCTATAATAATATTCGCGTATTGCTTTACAAATTATAAGTATGTATATAAAATTTAGATTCACGTTTGAGATCAAAATAAGCCTAAAATTGTATATCGTTTGTAATAAATCTACGTATAGTCTTAGGATTAAAGATAATAAATATTCTATAATTATTACTACGTTATCCCGTAACATTGATGGGAGGTGAAATTATAAAAATTTATAAGAATCGATCTATAATTTTTTTTAATAAGATATTATTTAAAAGTAGGAAGAAATGCTAGGACCATAACAGAATAAGTTTATTCGTGTCGATTACATATTAAATTTAATACAAATTTGTGTCGAAAATAGTACAGGTAAAATTTTTCATCTTTCATTAGCACTCAGTTTCACTTTTCAACTGAAATTGCAGAACGACACATAAAGAAAGGAATCGCTCTCGAGGGCTACGCTTTAAGCTACGTTTAGCTACAAAATCGCTGAAGTACAAAAACTACGTTCAGCGTAAGAGAAAGTCTGTAGTACAGACGCCCATTGATCACGGGGCTCGAGCGGCGGGGTGCCAGCGAAAGCGAATTCTATATAACAAGCCAAAAGGGCGTAAAGTGTTTACACGTTTAAGGGAAACTCGATTCGAACACCCTCAAAATTGTGTACTATTTTTAGACTTCAATACATGGGCTAGCTTTTACTTCTTTTATCGTCTGTCCGTGTATGGAATGTAGTGGATATAGCAGTGTCTAAAAGTATTTGTTACTACGACGTTCACAGAGCATATCGCTACTGGTTTCTTTTTTTATTAAATTCTTTTATTTATACTAAAAGAGTTTTTTTACGAAATAAATAATCAGTTTATGAGACTAGTGAAATTATAAAACTGAAGACGTTTTACAATCTGACGCTTCCATGATATTTATATATTACGATTCCAAGCATTTTCACGCTTAATAGTATTCCACTTGCCAATAGAAAGGTAATGATGAGTTTGGGGATTTCATCTATTTAAATTCTAACAAATACTGTTTCGGTGGCTTAGTGGTATCACGTATTACGTATACGATACGACTGCAACGCTGGGGTTCCGACTGCAACGGGGGGGTTCGATTCCCGGGTCGAGAAAAATGATATTGGGTTTTTTCAACTTGATATCAGCCCGGAGTTTGAAATTTGTGCCTGATATGGCGATAGGTTCGCCCCCTATCACATTATGGGACGGAAAAACATATGGCGAAATGTGGGTAGCAATAGTTGCACCTCTGCCTACCCCTTCGGGGAATACAGACGTGAGATATGTTTTTTTTTACCATTTCTAATAAAAATATTTATGCGTTCATTTCTTTTTATTTCAGTAAAATGTTGTATTCTATACCGTAATATAGAATTTTATATCTTTAAACAAAGACGTTACTCCTTTAGAATTGTTTTTGCCGCCGCGTCTGTGTCGCCGTCGACATCCCAAAAGAAATATTTTCCGTGTTTTAATTGTGAGCATAACTATTTGTGCAACTTTTATTATCATTTCCTTTTATTTCTTTCTCTTAGTCTCGTGTGTTTGTTGCTTTTCTAAACGGGCTATCAGTAGTTTTTTGTGATTATCCGTGACGAATAATTTTTTATTTTATAATAGCAAGCAAATATCGCTGCATATAACAAGTTTTTGTTTAAAAACGATGAATTTATTTTTAGTAAAAAAAACTATTATTGAATCTGTGAATAAATATCTGAGTATAAAATAGGATTAGTTATTTATTCGCTTAAGTTTTACGCTCTCTTTTTTTTATAAATTTGTGTCCGATCGGGAAAAACAGAATTAAAAATGAATAATTAAATTTGGGATAGCAACATGCTTATTTGAATATTGGAATTGGTCCTCGAGATAGGATTACTGGTAATACCTGCCTCGGTGCAGGTTACGAGACCTGCGTTGATTAAAATAAACGTTGCATGTAATCCGACGTAAACCGTTTACGCGGGAAACGGGAGCGGAAATCAAACGCTGCCATATTGGATGCGGAAACGGCGCGCTCGGCGACGTTTCCCGTTATTCGATTTCGTCGCTCTTCAATTAAATTATATACTATAAGTTTTCCACAGGCTCTCGAGGAATGTGCTGTTGGCGACAAACGTTAATTAACGAGTCGCTTAAAAAAAACCTAGGTATTTAAAACTAGAACTATCGCCAATTTTATTTGTGCCTCATAATTACGTAAAATTCATTAGGCATTTATTAATTACATTTTATTAAAAACACTTGTATTAATTAATTTTGTAGTATAAAACTTTTGTGGCTAACACTCCATGATGCATGTATTTTAATTTTTCACCCACGACCCGGTTTCCAGCAGTTCTCGGAACCGCTAATTATAAAATGCTAACGGGTTCAACAATTTCTAGACTTTAATGCCTTTTATGTTGCTATGTGCATTGTTGGTCAGGACGAGGTTATATTTATATTATGTATATCTAAATCTAAATTTTATTTACTGTTCATAAAATTAAATTGCAAAAAAAAACAAATATAAAAATAACAACTTATCGACGTAGAAACGCGTATACACAGGTAAGAAGAACGTTAGGAATCCGATCACGCGCGCCTCAGGCGCTAGTTACAAAGTCCTGATACGCAGCTATTATTGTGACGCTTTTTGAAACAAATTCACCCTCGTACACACGACCCGATTTGTGTGACATGAACACGTTTACAATAATGTATTTAATATCATAATAATATTATTCAATACAATATTGTACACGTGTTATTTTTAGGCAATTAAATATTATTGTGTAATTAATATTCAATTATATATTTTCTTTTATTATTAATGATGAAACATTGAGACGTTTCAAATAGTATTCTTTTCGTTGTCTTTACGGTATGGTACTTCCCCGGTTGAGTCAGTTCACTTAGGCATTAGCTAAACTTCACAATATCAGAGGAATTGCGGACACGTTGCCGATTTTTAAAAAGGAGTACGTTCGTTACTTGAAGGACCTTATGTTGCTTTGTAATTGTAGTTAAAAATAAGTGTAATTGCTGAAGCAAATTATAGAGTACCAAAAAGAAGTAATATATATTTGAAAGGTCTAGTATATCCAGAAGTAGATTTCTTGATGTCTGATTGATGGACGAGCACAAATATTATAAATTTGTAAAGAGGAAGCAATCAATTTTCCTCGAGTTCGCATCAACTTCGTATTAAGGGGTCTGTTGAAATTCTCCGTAACGTAATGATGTGGATGAGGGATTTGAAAGGCGTATTCGATTTAGCGAACGTCGAAGCTTCGGGAGAAATTTATCTTGCTTGCATACAATTTAATTCCCAAAGATACTTGGAAATTTTATTGCCTTCGAAACTCTGTCAGTTCCACAATTTCTCAGTCGCTAGTCATTTCTTATATATACTTATTGCATACAGACACCGGGTTATGTATTATGAATCGGTAAGCTTTTATGCATTTTTTAAATTATTAGTTATAGTGTCTCGTCTGAATCGAATACCGTCCTTTCAGCTTGACATTAACGTAGTTCTCTAAACTATTGGCACTGCGTCGCTTAATCTCTAGTCGTTTTTATTACACCTATAAAATATATTCAGTGGTCGTCTGGTGGAGTTCAACAAAATGTACATGAATAACAATATCACTTATCTTTTCTTATTTTATACCTAATACCTCAGAAACTGCTTTATTGACAAAAATGTAATTTGTTATTTAGGTACAGTCCTACACAAATGATAGCTTGACAAAACTATTGTATGTTGACAAAAATGTATTTTGACCACTGAGTCACAAATCTCTTAGTTTTTGACATACGAAATTAAGAGTTAAAAATTTTATTTTTACAACAAAGATTCAAGAAAGGAAAAACTTCCTTTACAACTAAGAACTTCTAATTAATGAAGGTACACGTAACTTTTGACTATGTTCTAAGACACGACTTAGGAAGTCGATAGGTATTTACAATTTCCTATTAGTTTTGTGGCTAAACTTTGTCGCGTTCGTTTAATTAAAGTTTATTTATTTTTACCAAGCTGTTTCTACGACTTCGTTTCATTTATTTGAAACGAAATAAGACACTGATACCAAATACGTTTAGTATAATTATCATAGTTATAATTATCATCTTGACAATGTGTGATGAGGAATTATTGGAAATATTTAATATTAAACTTCTGGATAACGTTCATAAATTTTATCTTAATCCATTTCAGCATGGTAACCCTTTTAATATGATATCAATAGCTGGTTTAGTACAACCGTAATTCCGGCAGACGCGGTAATGGCCAGAGTCGTTAAGCCAAATCGCAGGTCTTTTTGAACGTTGCCCTGAACCCTTTTACTACCATTACACGATGTAAAGTTATTGTATAGTTTTATA